>CM051036.1:53556925-53729425 GCA_027627225.1 Congeria kusceri | reverse complement strand
ACATGCATGCAAATTTTGGCGGCAACGAACGTTAACCTGTAACGATAGCTAAAAATGGAAATTCTTCATTGGCACGCATATATTCTGTTTGACCATTTTAAATTCAAATATGTCACTGAAACATTTATAAGAACATATAATATATACTTATGTATCTAATATATACTTATATATTCCGATACAGTGCTGTATTTTGTGATTATAGATATTAAAAGCTATCGTTTTTGTGAGATTAATTGTGAGATGAAGTTAATAGTATGTACACCACAGCCGGTTATAAACATACATCTTTTATAACAGATAAATTTCGAAAGCCAAACTATATTTTTTTGTAATTAAATAATTTTTTCGACATAATCTGAACTTAAGTTTGTTGGTTCCTGACTTCGAGATCTCTAGTGAAAGGCAAACGATGCTTCGTTAGAAATAAATTCAAAATCCACTTTTACAACAGAAAAAAATATTGATCTTAACAAACGGGTTAGAGGCCGGTTCTGCCCGATAAAATATTTTATTACATACCTTACTATAAATAGTAAACAAATTACGTTGATTTCTTTCTGATATGGATTAGAAAAATCCGGGCATACACAGAAGGTGTGCCGATATGGCTTTTCTACTTCCTGTTATGCCTACATACCGGATGGGACATGGCACACGATCTATTTCATATGCCGTCGTTAACTGCATTTTACGTCATTACCAACGTCAAAATGGCTGCCGCGCAGCGTATTCTATAATTTTTAGCAGCTTATCTGTTGGAATTAGACGGCCATATTCAAGACAATGTGCGGAAAATTGATATTCATGAATGAGGTTGAAAAAAGGGTAATAACTCCAAAAAATCCTTGATAGAGTTACTCCTCTTGTCTACAGAAAAAATTCATTACTGTGATCAAGTTCTTTGAGTTTGAAGTCAATACCTCATACAGGTACTGAGAATTTTGACATAAAGCGAAAATTGTAAGTTGAAAAACGGTAATAACTCCAACAAAATCCTTGAAAGAGTTACTTCCTCATGTCAGCAGAATAAGGTCAGCACCATAAACAAGTATCTTGAGTTTCAATTGAATGTCTTTGATAGTTATTGACATTTTTATATTCAACCAAAAACATGTTAAAATATTTAAAGTTGTAAGTCCTAACAAGGGCAGATAACTCTGGGAATACAAATCACAAGGTTACCTGCCTTGCTGTAATGAATTGCCCTTTTGATAGTGAACAAGTATTGAATGTTTCAAATGGATACCTCTCACAGTTTTTGAGATATGGACTCGGACAAAAAACTTAACCACAAAACTTAACCAAACAACTCAAACAAAAAGCTAAAAATAAATCCTTCCTGGAAGGATTTCGTGGTTGCGGTGGTTACTGTAAACCACTCGGGGAGTATGCCATGTGTACAAACATCCGCGTACAAACACGTCAACTACAAGTTCGACAATCGAAGAACCTTCGAGTAAACAAGATTTCATCATTATTCTTTGTGTGGATAAAGCGCATTTTGTAACATAATACCATTTAACGAACACTTCACATAAGTGCATTCTTGTTTATAGCTTTCGAATACTCAAGTACCAACATTTGACGCATGTGCAATGGACACAGAGATGTGGTCATCATTTACCAAGAAAACATCAATCACAACAAATAAATGCTATACATATATTATCTGACAGTAATAAACCAGAACAACATTGTGTTTGTTGCTGTTTTGTTCTTGTTTGCAAGCAGTTCCTCATTCACGTGGTGATGCATGTAAATTATATTAATAAATAAGAAAAGAACAACACATAGATATTTGGCAAAAACACAACCTCATTTTATGAAATTGTCTTTAAGGGCACCGTAGAATAATTATTATTTATGCATTTTAAAGTATGTTTTATAACTGCAAAGTTGTGTTCAGCATATGTATGTGGGCACCTTTCAACAATTTTCTTTACATTTCCTTCAACGCATTTTCAATTATTTTTTTAATACACTCGTAAAATACCGGTTGTAAATTATTGTTAATGAAACACATTTTAATGATGAACAATTTCCACCAGATATCTTTGCTTTTAATCATCCAATCTGTGTGGCGAATAGTTATAGTTACGAAACTGGGGCAAATCGTTATGGCAACTTGTTATTGTGGCAAATCCTGATAGTGTTGAATCGTTGCTAGATATACTCAGGCTCAACATGGTGTCAACAAGCTTTCCAAATTGTGTTCACTTACTTAACAACTTAAATCCCCCCTTCAGGTTCTGTTGCAGAACTTATGATCATTCATCGCATTGGCATGTGTTAAGCACAAGCATTCGATTATACGAGTAACCGACGTTTCCACGAATGTCAATCATATGCAAATTAACCCGCAAATGTATCCAATCATTGCACGTAAACCTGCAAATGTATCCAATCATTGCACGTAAACCTGCAAATGTATCCAATCATTGCACTTAAACATCGCAAGTTTAACGGTTAGCCTATTTAACTCAAAAGCGCACGTTGTAAAGCTTGAGATGTGCGTGAGATGTGCTTGTGATGTTCTTGTGATATTCGATGAATGGAGATTAATCCGTTAACAATAGCTGGGTAACTGGGCAGGAGTTTAAACTGTTTGTGTAAAGCTTGGAAAGATCTATAGACGCTTAAATCATATTCAAATTAATGTGCAGTATTATCCAATCATCGCACATGGATATCACGGGTTTAGCGGCTAAACTATATCATACAAAAGAGCACGTGGAATTTGTTTGTGATATTTTAAAGATCACGTGGTAATATTTGTGATTTTCGATGAATGGAAATTAATCTGGGAGGAGTTTAAATTATTCGTGGCAAATCCCGGATCGGTCTATTGGTGTTTGCTGAAAAGCTTTGTAGCGAAGTGCCCACTTACTGGTCCTTAAATTTGCAAGGAGACATTTGTAGTTCAAAAACTTCGACAGCTCCTTATCTACCAAGGATATGAAATATGAAAATACTGGAGTATTTTATTACATCGTCTTTTATGGGCATGTAAATTTATCTTACCGTGTGTGCAGAATATCAAACTGTCGGGTATGCATTAATATACTTATATGGTGTTTATATTAGTGACACTGACATAGTGTCATGCTTTGTTGGGTTTATCCACATCCGCATGCAAATACTTAAGTATTTTATAACATCGTCTTTTATGGGCAAGTATATCTATCTAACCCAGTGTGGGAATATCAAACTGTCGGGTATACATGTATATTAATGTACGTATATGGTGTTTATACCAGTGACATTGACAGAGTGTCATGCTTGTTGGGTTTATCCACATCGGCTTGATCTTGTAGTACATTTGGGGCGTGTCGTGGGAAACCCGGGCTTAAAAAAATTGGGTCCTAGTTTGCGGTGATAGGAATGTTAATCCCCTGCAAGCTATTTTTAGGGAGAAATACCGTTTTTGTGGTCAGTGAAGTGTTTCAAGATTGAGGGTCGTCTAAAAAGCCAATACAAGTTTGAAAATTTAAATAGAAATGTTGATACAATAAATTGATAAAACATAGGTAATTTTAAACAAAGCGGCATAGGTTTTGAATGCAAATTTACTCATAAGTGATCTGAAACTTACAAACTGATTTTTAAAACGTTAATCGTTGAATGTATTAAAAATATTTCGAAATTCAAATACTGTACAGCATGTTTCATGGACGACCCTCAAAATGACTTGTCCACATGTGTACCTGTAAAAAGTAGATCTACAGTACCTCATGGTAAGCATGAAACATGAGACAATCAACATAGTGTTTTTAACAATAGTGACATTTGTCTTTAATGCATCTGCATAAAGTGTCATGCCGGATAGGCCTGTGCAATCCGCACAGGCTATTCCGGGACGGCACTTTCCGCCTACAGTGGATTTATGTTTAGAAGAGACATCCGTGAAACAGAAAATACCATGAAAGCGGAAAGTGCCGTCCGGGACGACACTTTACGCACATGCATTACGTCCGGGTTTCCCACGATACGCCTCAATTGTTATATTTGTACAACACATACATATAAGGCAACAGGTAATATGATCCATAGCATAATTTATCTAGCATTGTTATTATTACATGAGAGTATGTGATCACAGGAAAACACTGACATAACATAAGATTTCTTACACCCGTTTCGAAAGCAGAAACAGAATTTCCTGTGTAACAAAACGCCTCTTGCAATAATAAATTATAATACTCACGATTTCTAGTCCGAACGAGTGCACTACCAACAAGGATATGGAAAACCTATGTTGACGATGATACTATGCGCGCACACAATCTCATCTATCAAACAATACTTATACGATGCAGATGGTCGCACGCATCAATAAATGCCATTCTGAACTAAGCTTTTAATATTTCGTCTGTTGTTACTGATTTGTAGTTCCTACCTGACATTATGATACTGCTTGGGAGACTTAAATAAGGGCTGTCTTGTTTTAAGATATTTTTATTTCGGGTCTCTTTCGTTACCCACTAACAAAAACCGTTTACACAAAAAACGCATCAATATCGACTAAAACTATTGTATTTATCGAAAGATGCCAATATATTATCATTCGATACAGGCCCGTTTATCCTACAGCAACGGATACATAAGGTTTTCAATTAGAACATAAGAACTGTAAGAACTGCTCATGCGTTTACAATCGATCGAATCGCAATATGCACATGTCTAAAATAGTTTTGCTGCGCAACAAAGTATTATTTTAGTTTTATATTTCTCTCTCAATACTAATTTCTGAACATAAGTTATTAACAACATTTATTATAACCTTTTTTAAACCAAACATCTGTTATCATTATAAAAAATGGATGGTTGTACGTTATAATTTTCGTACAAAATCGTACAGTCTCTGTTTAAGATAATGTCTACTAATGCGTCGAATGCCTGTTCTGCAATGGTTATAGGCTAGTAATATTGCTACTCTTGTTTCAGCTTTGATTATCAGTCCAAAACTGTTTTTTTAAAGATTTGATACAAAAATTTCACTCACGAGGTGTAAAATTGTAATATAATCATAAAAATACATTATTACCAAATAAGGAGGTGATTTTGGTAACCTAGTTGCTTGTAATTCAAACCGTAAAAATGTCTTCCTTGTATGCGACATGACCTTATATGTACAAAATATCGGCGAAATAATTGTAAACGTATAAAGCATCAAAAGGAAGTTATCGACTTAACTTTTAAAACTTCTTCGTTTAATTATAGCTTCGTTACCGGTATATTTCAAAGTTCCAAACACAGTATATATAAAGTCACCGAAACAGTATGGAGTACGGCATCTTTCTAAGTTCATAACTGCGTCAACGATGTTCCCTTATTGATCAAAACGATATAAATGTCAATGGTGTTCGTTCCTCCAATTTACTTTACTCAAAACGCTATTAGCGTAGAAAGACTGTTGGCGAAAAAGGGAAAGAAACCAAAACCAAGGGAAGTAGAGTTAAAACACTTTCTTACAGGAGGGACACAATTGTTTGAATAAAATTGATTTTCTGCAATGCCTTTTTTTACACAGGTCAAATCTAACTACTCATTGTTATACTGCCTAATTTCAACATCTTAGTAGATATAGTGGTTTGTATGCACGCGCAATAATATGCATAACAGACACCTTTAGTCAACGTGTCGACTGATAGCCGATGAAGCGTTTACATTTGGGGTATCGATTGTTAGTGCTTCGTAGCCTGCAAAGTAAAAAGTAGGTCACGCGATGAAATATCTCGAAATTGCTTTACTACAGACCGTTGGCTTCCGCCAACAGTCTGATCAAAACGCTGACAGCGTAAAAAAGACTGTTGACGACAAAAGAAATTTAAAGTGTGTGAATTATGAGTGTATTTTGCTAAATAGGAAACATTTGTTTGAATGAAGTTAAATTTCCCAACTTTAAACTTTATAATCTGGCTTCTTATTCCATAGTATATACTACATAATAATAAAAACTAATTTGTTAGTAACGAACAAATATGTTTTCGAGCTAAGTATCTTATACAAACGGAATTATATACATGCCAGTTAACAAGTCAATCTGCAACTGGCCAGAATAACCGATGAAGCGTGGTAGTTAGTAACACCGATTGTGCTTCGTAGCCTACTGAGTCAAAAGTAGGGCATACGATGCAAGCTCTCGATTTTCCATACTACAGTTTACAATTGATAAATTGCAGTAATTTGTTGTCAACATATTCAGAATGACAATCGGTAACAAGAAACAACACTTTCGCATAAACGATGTAGATCATTAAATTGGTGGTTTTATTCCAGGACACTCAGGTGAATATTTCGGTTAAATAGCGAAAGTAGGGGTGTCATTTGTTTACATTTACATTTTTTATAAATTGACTTTTTTAGAAACTGTTATTGTAATAAGTCACATGATAAACACATTATAATACATATTACATTTATACATTATCTTAAAAAATAAAAATGTAAGAAAACATGTGTGTAATTTTGCTACTTATAAGAAGAACCCTTTCTGGTTTCGATTTACTGACTCGTAGCCTGCAAAGAAAAGAAGTAGTTTTCCGCGATACCTGTTTTGGAAATTGCCCTCTAAAAAGACCGTTTCCTTCCGCCAACAGTCTAAAACTGCAATGCAACAAACGTTTTTCACAAGTAATTCAGCCAAACGGGAAGTATGTAGCAGCCTTGCAAAATTTAATTATATTCATATTGCTGACGTTTCAAACGAACAAAAACATTTTGGACGACAGGACAGTTTACCGATTTCGTTCACATTAAAATATTGTATTTAAAATGGAGCAAATTTATTTTTAAGAATAGCGCACTTTGCTATAAAGGCTATATTAAGACCTTGCCTATAATTTTAACCGACTACATGACTCAATGACAGTTTATACTACATTTATCCCAATATATAATGCAGGTTACCAGAAATTAGTTTTTCAATGAAAACGAAAGTACCAAGTCATTTTCCACTCATTTCTGACTTACGCCGGTGTGTTGTCTGGTATTCCAAAATAAATTTGAACATATTACATTGCAGAATTATACGCAATAGCTTACATACATAAATTTGAATGTGTTGAAATATTAATTCACGCGTATATCAAATCTTAACAACTGTGCAATTTGAAAAGAAAATTGTAAAAGGGATTGCAATTATGAATACAGAAACTTAAACAAATTGAATTTCGCAACCATTTTTATCACTGAAATTCTTGTGCTGTTTCATCGGCGAATGCTAGGTGTTCTGGCAATGTTTTTTTTTCAAAATGCTATTGAATCTTGAACTGACGGGATTTGTTAAAATTCTGACGTTTTTGAGCATAACATTGCTGAACATTTCGAGGGTTGAGAACCATAATTTACCAACTGCCAATTAAATCGATAGCAGTTGGTACCTTCTGGTTAAACCTAAATGTAGATATTTAATCATAAAACGACTTATTTGATCCCACGCATATGTTTGTGAAACGAAATCTGGTAATGCGTAAAACAGTTGTTGGTTTCCGTTTACCCGACCCCCCTTCCCATCCTAATTTTGGTCCGCCGACCCTAAAAGTTTTTTTCAATCACTAACTTTTTCTGATTTTTTTTTTTTTTAAAAAGAGCAGTTTTCGCTTATATTAAAAGTTTCTTGTCAGAAATCTATTTTTTTTCGATGACCTAATGTATAGTTAAGTTAAGTTTCTTTGTTGGAAGGCGTTTAAACATTGAATATGCAGTCCCTTATACTTAGACTAAGTGGTAAAGAAAAAAATAAAGAAAAAAAAGTTATGTTTTACTTTCTAGATTTTTTTGGAGATGTAAGCTTAAACCAGCTTTTGTTTGTTTGGCCTAACTGCATGTGTACATGTATGAATCATGATTAGAAAGCTGTAGTAATATGTAATTACTAACACTTACAAAAAACATCTAGACGAAATTCGATAAGGGTTTATAAGCATCTTAATTAATAATGTTCAAGTACTTCAGTTTACATGACTGTCATAGTGGATTCACAATCGATCAAATGCGCGTATTTATATACATGTACATGTATCATGAAATATCTTATAGGAGTGGGTACAGCACACCCTGGTAATAGTGCAGCAAATAGCATGACATCCTTTGATCTCCCTCCACGCACGCCGCCCGCACCTGTTCTACTTATCGACACGCCGTCCTTGGCACGGAATGTGAACACACGAACGCTCGATTAGTAAAGGCGCATTACCCTTTAAAATTTTACGAATACGAAATTGATACATAATAACTAACAAAAAGAGTTAGAAGTATGATTATTTTTTTATTTCTTGTAGGTATGTTACGTAAAAAAACTCATAAACGTATACCTATGATTCCATGAAAACAATAAGTTCACAAACTAGTTTAAAAGACGACCATTCTTTTAAGTGTTTGTTTACGTTTTGCATACCTCTGCAGTTCTTTGGGCGATTTGATTGATCGTCGAGCTTGGCTTAAGATATAGTAGTCTCAAAAATTGTCACCAAGTTTGATGAAGATCGGTTGAAAACTTTTGGACTTGGAGAGCGGAAACTGCTAAAAGGCTAATTGTACATAAGTCAAGGACCATAACTCCACAGTTCCAGAGACGATTTGGCTGATTATCGAACTTGGCAGAGATAGTATGCCCACATACATTTTCATAAAGTTGGGTGAAGATCGGCTATAAACTGTTGGACTTAGATAGCAGAACGGCTCAAAAAGCACATTTGAGAGAATTCAAGGGTGATACCTCCACGATTCCTGGGTCGATTTGACTATTAATAAAACAAACGGGACACTTTTGCTCAGGAAATTTTGGGAGTCTTTGCCCATTCTATACATCGAGTGTGACGCCTCAGTTAATTTAAATGATCTGTTAATAAAACTTGAAGTGATGGCACGTCAAAAATCAACCAGGGCCAGTATTCACAAAGCTCCTAAGGAAAATCTTAACTCAGGTTGTACGTAAGTGAACATTTCAGATCAAACTTTTTATGTTAAATCCGATGATTTACGTCAACAAAAGGGTACAATTTGAAATGTCAGAGTAATATTTATTAGTTTGAAACATTTAAATGGAAAAGGAACTCTACCTGAAGCAACCACAGACTTTTACCTAAGCAGCTTTGTGAATACGGGCCCAGAATGTGGCATCATCATATGGGCAAAGAAGGCTGATAGCCCCTTCCGGCTTTCAAGTAACGAAATATTGTACTTCTCGACTAACCCAAAATATAATATCAAACACAACTGTGCAAATTCCTATACATTCAAAATAATATCTAAAAAAAATATGAACATATATCTTAGAAGCAATGCTTTCATATTCATATACAACTATTTTCATAACACAATAACAGAAATAAATTCTCCTCGAGATAAAGTCATAAATTTTATCCTAGTCCATATTGTTATCAACTTTCACAACCGGAGAGTGTTCGTTTCTACGTTAGTCCGCCTCACCGCTTGTACATTAAAGTGACCTGGATGTAGAACGATACCTAAAGAGAACTTGCGAGGGTCGAGATCCGGAAGTGACGATGCAGGCCGGAAGTGGTACCGCTGCAGCAATAAAGTGGTGAACAAGAACAGTCGGTTCTTAGCTAGCGACTCTCCGAGACACACGCGTCGGCCGGCGCCAAACACAAGCAGCCTGAAAAAAGGATGTACAAATATATGGGGCGTGTCGTGGGAAACCCCGGGCTTAATGCATGTGAGTAAAGTGACGCACAGGCTTACCCTGGGCGACACTTTCCGCAGATGTCCCGGATTAGCCTGGGCAGTTCGCACAGGCTAACCCTGGACGACACTTTACGCAGATGTCCCAGATTAGCCTGGGCAGTGCGCACAGGCTAACCCTGGACGACACTTTACGCAGATGTCCCGGATTAGCCTGGGCAGTTCGCACAGGCTAACCCTGGACGACACTTTACGAAGATGCATTAAGTCTGGGCTTCCCTCAACACGCCTCATATGTAATTCAGTATGACTACAATGCTAGACTGCCGTTTTGTATCTATGGTCAATCAATTAATTTGATCGTACCAGTAATCATCTTTAAAATGAAATTGTTGGGGGATGATCCAGTGACCTCGTCGATCAATCTTTGATACACTGTCAATATTTGATTAGCTGATTCACGACACGTTTAAAATGTGCAAGAAATGTGTTTCAGCGGCCAATACAGTGAAAAGAAGATTAACATAAAAATTAGTGAAAATAAATTAACAAAATATATAACAAACAATACTCGACCTTCGTCGGCATTCATGTTGTGGTGGGACCAGATGGCCGTCGGCATCCAGGAAGCGGCCGGGGTTGAACTCCCAGGGATCGGGCCACACTTCCGGGTCGTGGTGGAGCGACCACAGGTTTATGTACACCTGACAACATGTAATACATTCACAGTAAAGCGAAATTCTAACATAACCTGATAACTTATTAATACCAAATTGTGGCATAGATTCACTATGTACTAAACGACAATGTGTACTATTTGTATTGTAACTGTATGCAGTGTACATAAACATATCAATTGCATATTACTGCTCGTTAGTACCATATTGTCCACAAATAATATTTTTCACACATCCGTGAAGAATTTGATGTCGTTTGTCACATTTTTAAGTGCGAAGAATGTGATTGGCCCAAAACGGGGTATGCGTGAGGATCACAGAAGAATGTGATTGGCCCAAAACGGGGTATGCGTGAGGATCACAGAAGAATGTGATTGGCCCAAAACGGGGTATGCGTGAGGATCACAGAAGAATGTGATTGGCCCATAACGGGGTATGCGTGAAGATCACAGAAGAATGTGATTGGCCCAAAACGGGGTATGCATGAGGATCACAGAAGAATGTGATTGGCCCAAAACGGGGTATGCGTGAGGATCACAGAAGAATGTGATTGGCCCAAAACGGGGTATGCGTGAGGATCACAGAAGAATATGATTTCCTTGCATAGCAAAAACTGGATGCCATCACAAACTTCACAGAAAAATTGAATAATAAGAATGTGATGTGTGAAGAATAAGATCTCAATTTTCACACCTGTGAAAAACGATATCCTATTTTTCACTGATGTGAAAAATATGTTTTCTGAAAAATATGGTCCTTCACTTCTCGTTTATTTAAATGATAAAAAATTATTCCACAGTGGCGATGATAACATAAATGAAACACATCTCATTAGTTTAGTTATCTCAATTACTTCATATCTGCATGATTAGATATGCTTAAAATTAATGTCCCACAATTTACCAACGTCCACGTGTCTTATGGGCGCGTATACGTTGTTCACAGAAAGGTATCTGGATTATTTCCAAATGACCTACTAAAGAGAAATGACATATTTCTACAATTTTCTATTGTACATATAATTTTGGATCTCTGTAAACATAATACATTCGTGGTTTAAACCAAAGAAGTGCCTTTAAAGTGTGTCGTTAATTTTAGCATTTTTCACGATCGTAAAATCGACCGCTTACAGCCAATCAAAAATGCATGTGGAAGTAAGACAATTCAGACACATTTGAGAAAAGAAGTCAGTGTTTTTTTTCCACCTTTGGGGGGAAAGGGAGCGGGGCCTTCAGACGGGGAATTTTACGGCAAAAGGGGAATTACTTTTGTAGCATACACATGGTTGGATAAAAAATTGCTGGGATTGTTTACGAAAATTGCTCTATCTTAGTAAATTTTTGTCCGATTTCGATTTCTTTTCGAAATAAAGCTTACATTCTGAGGGAAGTTTTAAGGTCAATATAGGGAAAAAATATATACTTTTTAAGCAGTGGATCGGTCCAAATTTCGGTCCCAAATTGTTACTAAAAAACACTGTGTACAAGTTTTATTTTTTGCTGGGACAAAAATAGTTTAGAAGTATAACAATACATACTTATGTCAAAATTTTGTGTCAGCCCATGAGATTTTTGGCCCAAATGCGGTATCTGGGCGAAATGTGTTATTGGCAGTTTTGAAAACACTAATATGTGTAAAAACACGAAATGGCTTCCTTTTTTCTGTCATGCGTTTTGAGCAAGAATAAGCAGTTTAAGTAACACCACCATAACGATAAATGTTCACATTTTACACAGATTTTAATGTTTGTCATGCATACATTACAGAACCGAGCATGGTGAGGACAAGTAATTTATATTATATATATTTACTTGTGTACATTCAAAGTTTGTTATTTGGGAAAGGCAGTCCGCCTTTCCCAAATAACAAACTTTGAATGTACAAATGTTTCGGACACAAATACAAATAATAAAGAGATGGTTGCAAAGGTAACCCAAAAGTAATCATAGCAAAAATTATTCTACAAATAACCTAATAAATAACATTTTTCGTTGACAGTATTCAAGATTTAAACAATTATTTGAAAAAGCTTAATCATAATCCTGACTTTCTCATAAAAATCACGTGCCTCAAATTTGACGACAATTTTGTCGAAATGAGGCAGGCCGCAATTGGGATAAAAATCTCATGGGTTGCCATTTAATATGTAATAATGTTTATAGCTTCCGATTACACAAGTGCCAGCACTTGACGCATGCGCAATGGCCAATGATGGATGTGTATCTCACACATAAGGCACCATAATATCCCATGAAAATGACATCAAACCCAACAGAAGAACAGTTTACACAATTTATTAAGTGGCACTTATAATCACTTCAGTTATTTTCCGGCGATGATTACAACCAGTCTCACTCTGATGTCGAGCGTTGAAAACCAGAAGAACTGCTTTCTATTTCGATGGCAGTTGCTACCTTCTGGTTTTCAAGCCTCGATGTGGCATATACCTTATCAAATTGCAGTTAACAAGGAACGTGCTGCATGTACATAAGGCAATAGCCATTTCTTTCTTTAATTTATTATAAAGTAAAAATTGTGCACAAACTTAACATGTGTGTTTATCTTATCTTTCAATTGTTATAACTAACAACGTTATGTTCTTTCACTGGCATTTTCTATATAAAAAAAAACTTCGGTACGTGCATGCATTGACATATGGTCATATGTGCAAGTAACGGTTACGGTTGTAGGCGGGTCATGACCAACGACAATGCTTGCATGATTCAATAAGTAACTAGCGGGTTTTCCCATTTCTAAAGTGCTCATTTGTTTTAAGCAGTGAATCTCCTAAAGATACTGAATATAGAAGACACTACTAGTGTATCGTGTCTACCATGGGTTTAAAACGACCAATTCAACACTAGCGTTTTACCGCGTAAATTGCGATTAGCATTAAAATGTAGTCAAACATCAAATATCTACTTGTATAACCTCGTCTTTTATGGGCATATACAAGTATCTATGATAGGAATATCAAATCTCAGGTATAGTTTATGTACGTATATGGTGTTTCGCACTGACACTGAACTGTTGCATGCTCTGCTTACTCTCTACATCGGTTACTGTATACTATCTGTTTACTATTACCTTATATGTACGAAATATTCTTATAAGGCAAATGGGTTGCTATTACCTTATATGTATAGAATATACAAATAAGGCAAAGATACTATGAAGGATAACATTTATGTTGGATTGTGCAATGTTTTTAAATCAGGAATTTGATGTGATACTAGTTTTGGTAATACTGGTATGACATAATCGCGGTACGATTTGAGTAAGCGTAATGTTTGGTATATTTAACATTCCAATCACTGTTTGGAAGTTTGTAAACAGACTGGATGTCTTGCCAAAAATAAATATGAACTATTACTGAACAATTCACTTACCAATAGGGAACTGGAAACTATGCCCTCAATAGCAAATTGTAATGTTTCATATCATTATTCACAAACATAAGTCGGATGAGCATGCATTACAATATTAGTGTAGCGTAGACGATACATTTTACAAACACGAGTAACGAACACACGTAATCGTTATTGCAATTCTGATCCCTTACTTTTAAGTCTCAAATTGTTCATATTTTGTTTCTATATTCAACTGTTGTAACTTAAATTACACACATGTATTACATTTACTACATTTTTTAACACTTTGATCCTGTAAAAGCATACAGTGATGACGTTACTGATGCTTCTACTACTACTCGCAATTTCGATAACGACTACACATGCTAATACTATACTTACTGCTATAACTTTACAAATAATGGCACTTCAACATTACCCTTTATTTAAGTACTGCTTTATGTAGGACCACATTTTTCACAAATCATATTTTTCACATCTGTAAACAATAAAATCTCAGTATTCACAGGTGTGAAATTTGGGACCTTATTCTTCACACATCACAGCCTTATTCTTCACATTTTCTGTGATGTTGGTGATCGCATCCAGTTTTTGATACGCAATGAAATCATATACTTCGGAGATCCTCACGCAAACCACGTTTTTGGTCAATCATATTTTTCACACTTAAAAATGTGAAAAATGAGATCATATTTCCCATAGGTGTGTGAAAAATATGGTTTGTGAATAATATGATCATACACAGCTACATTATTAAGAATGTCGTAATTGTGTTGCAGCTACACATATAAGCTGTTACACCTTTATAGATTGACAACCCTGCCTATAGTTCTATAGAGGAATCCTAACTAACCACGTTTGCGTATTAGTATCCAACACTCAAGTAGTGACACAATTATGTCGCCTACCTAATGTACACGTATGTAATAATTATTTATACCATATTTAAGATAGTTTTCTTAGTTTGCGGTATTCACTAACTGTGATTTATACCATGTTTAAGAGTTTTCTTTGTTTTAAGGTATTCAATTACTGTGATATCACTGGTGGGCGGAGCCTAACCGTGCAATAAGTAGCGTGCGTATAAACTACAACTAAATTTCAATATACCACACGCTCAATATGTAATAGTTGTAACACACTTTGACCGAAATATGTTCGTTATTTAACGAGCATGTCTGACATGCTTGGCATGCTAGCCATTTCAAAATTTAGCACTGTCGCAATGTGTACGCTCAGTGCAATCGTTCAGTGCAATAAGAAGCGTGCGTATAAATTACAAATAAATTTCAATACTTTGCACGCTACTTATTGCACGGTAAGCTTGCACATTAGACTCCGCCCACCATTTACCGATCTGATATCACAGTTACTGAATACTGTAAAACAATTAAAACTCTCTGAAATATTGTATAAGGTATAAAACACTTGTAGCATACTGTTACCTCATATGGTAATTATTTAACCTCAATCTGCGGGCTCGTTAAATAACTAACATATTTCGGTAAAAGTATGCTACCACTTTGACTAAAATATACATTACTACCAAATAAGGACACGAATTTTCTCCAAGTTAAAGTTTAATACTTGTAGTATAAATGTTTCTTCCTTGTTCACAACATGACCTTTATCGTATGAACAAGATAGCGGCAAAATAAATGTTAACGTATAAGACATTACTTAAAAAGGAAGTTATCCACTTAGCTTTTAAATCTGCTTCGTTTGAACTTTGAGGTTATTTGATCACAACCCTTCAGAGAATTACCTAGCATACAGCTAGATTACCGGATTTTTCAAAGTTCCGAAAACAGTTTATTTAAAGCTACTGATTCAGCGATGAGTATGGCATCGTGTTAAGAGGAGTTATTCATCGAAAAGGGGGTCTCAACGGGTCAATGTCTTAAAAAATTCGAAAAGTATAAATTAATACTGGCATATAATAACATTTAAAACAGGGTATATATAATTGGAAAAAAGTGTACGCATTCTGAGCTAAAAATCATTTTTATAATATGGATCGTGTTTGTTTGGACCTTGTCAGTGTTCTGAGTGATGCTAACTAAATACGATACCTCGTTATCATCTAAATTGTGAACGCTAGCAATGTTTGAAGGTGAACAGTGTGTATCAATCCGAAAGCATTTGCCGTCGCTCGCCTCGACCGCACCTACATCGCAATATGTAAGCTAAGGCCATGGTATCGGTGGTACGAGTTTGAAATTGCCTTCTTTCGCTATTAACACTGCTTTGTTTGCATATCGCATTCCTCCACCTGGTATTTTTTCTTGTATAACGACATGCATTTGCTCTCAACAGTTTCACCATCTTTGGTGCTGTACACGATGAGTTGATATAATGAGGCCTTTTTCGAGATATTAACTTCGTTACTCACTTGTTTTAATATTTAAGTGTGTAACTCATTTGATGTATCTGAGCGTTCGTCGATAATCAACGCCTTATAGTTGTTAAATTGATAAGGATGCCTGGCTGAATAAACCATAAATGTTGAATCCAAATTGATAAAATAGCACCGATCGTTGTGCAATTTACCGAAAGTAGTAGAATGATTGCATGTAAGGCAGTAGCAGTTTTGCAGTCCTTCAGTACATATTTCTGCAACACCACTCTCGTTGCGAGCGATTTTGTTTTTATGTCTGTTTAGTTTATTTTGTATAGCGTTCAATTGTTGGACAGCTACTGTATCGTTTTGAATGGGTAGATCATCGTTAGTTTTATTCAGGTTAGCGTTCAATTGTTGGACAGCAATTGTATCGTTTTGAATAGGTAGATCATCGTTAGTTTTATTCACGCTGACCCTAACATGCGACAGATCGAAAACTGGAACATTGTAGTCTGTCTCCTGTCTTTCTAAGTCCTATTGTCTCTCTAAGTCATCGTCAGGATAATCTTCGCTTTCCAAGCTGTTTAACTTCTTTGTTAGGCCTTCTATTTCGCGATTTACTTGTTCAATAGTGTCTCGTATGATTATGTATCTGTGAGGGTTCATTTTAATATCGACGTTTTCGGTGTGTTTATATAGTTCCAAGTGCGACATTTTTTCCTTAATCAGTGCCTCTTTGATGGTTGTAAAAGCGTTATGTAGTCTCCAGACTCGTTGTCCGCCTACATTTGCTTCACAATTTGTACCTAACGATGAGCACAAGTTAATGTTAAATCTAATGATGGCCTGACCATGTATACCATTTGCACAAATTTCACTCCCATCATATGTCAATGAAACATTATACGTTAACAATGGTATCCACGCGAACGTTGAAATCTCAGTATACAACGATTCCACAAGTTCGCTCATTGTCGAGTATGTTTTCGGTTCAGTTGTCAAACGCACCACTAGACTCGGTTTTTCGTATGTAAAACAAATTGCTATTCGCTTTAAGACCGTATACTACGCCATACTCCGGTCTCGAATACGCCTCTCTCTTATTCGGACATCTGGATAAGCCGATGGATTTACATCTTGCTTCTAACTCCTGTGCCTCGAAACCCAACTCTGGTTTGTTTATCCATTTGTTAAAAAAAGCGCAAATTGAGTTTAACGTCATCATAGAATAACAGATAATCATAGGTTACGTTCACCAAAACGTAGAAAGAGCCGTTGGTAACATCGATCGATATGTTGTGTAACGGCTTAAAACATGGCGAGTCATAAAAGTTCGGATTAATAGCGCCTAATGCATTTGTTTGTACCGCTAAAGCGAGAAACAGGGCAACGATAGACATACAGGCATACATGAAGAATGTTTGATGCATTTGTCAATCGATTAGAAATGGTTCATATATAAGTATTTACACTTTCCAAAATGAATAATCTAACTATACAGTGTTATGTCAACGAACCAGGCTGTCGCGAACACTACAAAAGTCCCCCATACGGTTGAATTGGAGAAGTTTCTCTTGAACATTATCTGCATTACAGACGAAAATGATCAAATGGAGACACGTCTTTCGAGCGAGAACCTTGTTAGGCAGAGAGACATACATTCCAAAAAATTAAATATGAACTGTCGCGAATACACAATCGGTGAAATTTGCCAGAAGTTGCGAAACAACATTGGTGCAATTTTGGATACGCGACCGCGAAATCCGAAGTTCAGTACCTTGTACAAAAGGATAGGTTCCCTTCAGGCGTGGAGTGAACGGTCTAATGAAACAATATCTTACATACAGTTAGCAAAAGCAGTGTTTTATTTCGATCAATGTTACAAATGCCTGAAGTGTTTTCACTGTTCAGTGAGTTTGCAATCATGTGGTACACGAAAAGACATTTGGGAAGAGCACGCATAATTATTTCCATTTTGTGCTCATGTAAGACAATGCCAGGGAGATGAGTTCATTCAAAATGTACTCATGCAATCCTATGTGGCAAATGTACAAAGCGACTCAAATGAAAAGTATGTTATAGACTCATTCAATTCAAACAATAGGTCTTGTAATGAGAAACACGAAGTCAGATGTTCGTTAGATGTACGTAGTTTGCTCGAGGAGAATAATCGCCTCCGTAGCAATATATTGTGTAAGGTGTGTTTAGAGGAGCAGTGTTCAATAATCATCGTGATTTGTTCTCATTACGCGGTTTGCGCCCAATGCTTTGCTGCGAAAGAGCGATGCCCTCTGTGTAGATCGCATATCCAAGGGACAATAAGGACACAAATGGTTTGACATTAACCTGCAACATGATACAATATTATCATTTTTCTTGCAATTATCGACATGGATAGCAGCAAACAAAGCATACCATAATATTGATCATATGGACGTAGACACTAGACAACTTATTTTGAAGCAGATCAATACCTACGCAAGAGGCAAGGCTGCGATGGAACCAACGAAAACGATAATGGCTATTCTCGATGAAATAGTTGATTTGGTTTTTGGTAACACCAATATAGGCAAACTCAAGATTCAGCACGCACTCATCGACTGTTGTACCTCAAGAAATACTTTCTCTGTTCGGTCGTTCCTGATCACTGATTGTACGAAACATACTCTGAACGTTCTAGCTACGAAAGCGAATCTGTGCAGATTTGACTAAGTCTTAAGTTTCACGCACAATGAAAGCTGGATCGTTGGTGTATTAGATTTCCATGGTGTTGAGAAGCCAAAAGATGTTGTCAAAGCAGTACTTGACACTGAACATGTTGCTGAAATGTACAGCTCAAAAGCGCTGAATCGATATAATTATCGTATTGCTATGACTGGAATTGCATCGAATCGTCTATGCTAATGCATAAATAAAATGTTTGCACTATAACTGGTTTACTTTTTTGTTGTCTATACAAACAACTCAGAAAACAAACAACATACAAACACGTTTCAATTGGTTTATTTGAACAGCAAATCAAACACAAAAGGGCACACAGGACGCAACTGTCGATGCCGAGGTTTCACATCTCAATATCCCACAGGTGTGTACGGCAAAATACGCATCGAATGCAATGAAACAAATTGTCGTAGTTGAAGCCTTGGCTAGCCATGTCTTCCTTTGAGACGTTAGGTTCTGATGGCCAATCTTCAAACGTTTTGAGTCGTTGGTACAAACTACGATACTGGAAATAAAACTCTCTTGACGGGAAAGCCATGATTGCAAACAGTATCTGACATTTGCACGATTACTTGATATATATCAACAATTTTGTAATATCTACTTGCGAGATCAATACCACATGTTTGCAAAACAGTCTCTGGCAATTGTTTTAACCATTCAGCGTAGAAATTAACCAAAGCAATCACCACTTTTTCACTATGCCAAAAGTGGGCATATTGACAAGCACTCTTGAGATGTTCTACCACAGACATCACAACGTGTTTCATCTTGTTCAGGATACAATTTGCTGTACTTTATGACACGTTTTGCATTTTGGCATTGTGGAATACATTTTGCTACGTCGCGTCTTTCGCGTTTGCGAAGAATTTTAGTTTGTAGCGTTGATACTTTGTTTTGGTTTTGCTCACAAACATGACATCTACATACAAACCAAAATAAGTGTCTTTCTGATCATATCTGGTTTCTTGATCCAAATTTGGGTCAGCTCACCTCATTTTGCTGTAATGACTTACATCACAGTGTATCTAGCACAGTTACAGTTTGAGCACCTATACCGAATTGCTGCAAAACCATATGTCTCAAATGTTTGAACGTTTTCGGTATGATCATCAACATTGTAGCATTGACATATTTTATAGCATTTTTGGTCAGATTCTTCTTCCACAATACCATAGTTGTTTCTGCGATAGTGGTTTTCATATTTGTTTTCCAAGTACCTTTCGAATGCCTCATCGTCGGAAAAGTAGATATGGTTGGTTTCTTCTTCATACTTTTCATCCATAAAACATTCGTATGATTTCCAGAAACGTATTTTCTACGAAATCATCGATGTCATTGTATTTGCAATCCAAACACGTGTTTCTATCATGATTGTTGGAATCATTTTCAATACTACAATCACTATCATCGTTTGTTTAATGATAATTTGTGTGCTTTTGGTCTCTTTTGGCATTCCGTAGTTTTGTTCTACGTTTTGATAGCTGCCTTCTCTCACGTTTTTGAACAGCTATTTGATGCTGCTTTGCAGTTTGTTTTTGAATCGATTTGTAACGCTTGTTTTTCATGATTTTCGGTTCGTTTGTTTCGAACTCACTACAGTAATCACTACTATAATCGTCATAGTAATCTTTATCGATTTGGTCAGGTTTTGTTTGAAACCATGTTATTGGTTTGAGTGTAGTAAAACATCTGCAGATAGCGCATCGATTATTGTCATGAATTTCGCTATTTTCACTGTCATATCCTTATTCCATTCTGCCAAAACAAATGAAAAAGTCAATCTGACCTATGGAGTTGAAATACAACACAAACGTTTTTCTGTGCATTTCCAACGTATAACAGTACAGCTTCCCCATTGCGATTGAATGGTTTAACGCTGAATGAGACAGTATATGTCCTGAAATGGCTGAAAAACGTAATATTTTCCCGATAGAAAATCGACACCCGGCAAATTAGCGGGGGGTCTTTTTCAAAACACCGCCCCCCTATTTTCTGCCCACTAAAACTTTACTAGGCATATAATATAGCGCCGAACCCCTGGCAAAAACATGCACAATAAACAAGTGGCTGTAAAGCATAATAGCTCAGGGCCCAGTTGCTCAAAACTTTAACGGCCAGTTAAGTCTACTGTCATTTCTTCGTATAACTCATATGTCATGAGTTGTATACCCGCTTGGGGTTTTAATTTTTCATACTTGTTTTGCTACTTCGTTTTTATCAAATATCTCATTGTGTATTATATTAATTATATAAATTTAACGCGCATATTATATTAATTTTATAAATTTAATGCACATGTCTTAGTCAAGCGCATTTCTATCACATAATATCATGCAATGGGAAGCCGATTTTTCGTTGACATATCGTATGTGCAGACAGTCATAACATTCAACGCAACTGAACAATCAAGCATGTTAAATCAATAGTGACTTTGAATTACAACCGCCACAATAAATAATACAGCTTTTTCAATGAAAATGAAAGTACCAAGTCATTTTCCACTCATTTCTACTGATTTACCATGGTGGGTTGTCTAGTATTAATACATAACTTTAAACAGACTACAATGCAATGAACTCACATAATCATACAATCATATTTAATACTTGACAGTGTGGTAATATTAACTATTTGATCATTGAGGCGTAAAACAAAACGAAACTGCTTTGCAATGTTGACACAAATAAATAGTGAGAGGGTTGACAATTCAGAACATTTCAACATTAAATTTCACAACCATTGTGTATACATGTAATCGGACAGACTATAAACAATAATGTAACAAGAGAGCCATAAGGCCCTAGGTCGAAATTAACATGAACTTTGGATGTTTAGTCGCCTAAAGTACCACTATATCCAGTGTTATCCACGTGAAAATTAACTGTAAATGATTTATTCCCGAGGATCAGCTGGAAATGCATTACTTTTCAGAAACCGTGGCCAAACTGTGCAAGAGGCAATTTCAATGGGCGCAGGAGCGCTGACATTTTATTGTTCGGAAGGTCACTTGAACGTGACCTGTTATACGATGTCTTCAGATCCCAACAAGTTAGGATTTGATTTAATGAGATTGGGTTGTTGTATATAGTGCACGCATTATGAAATGAACACATGTATTACGAATATCTCGAGGAAATGGGTGCGGCAAGTGCACTACACCCTGGTAATAGGGAAAATATTATGACATCCATTGATCTCCCTCCACCCACGCCGCCCGCACGTGTTGTACTGATCGACACACACTCCTTGAAACGGCATGTACACGCACTAAATTGATTATTGAAGGGACATTACCCTTCGAAATTATACGAAAATTACGAAAATAATAAACAAGAGCTGTCTCAGGACAGCGCGTTCGACTATTCAACCGCTTTGTCAGAGTTATGGGCCTTTATCACTACAAAAAGGGGGCAAAATTCGGCTATAATGCTAATCACATGTATGTGCCTTGGCCAGTGACCTTATACAATGACATTGTAGACATGTGTGAAGTCTTAATTGAATATCTGTAGCAGATACTGAGAAATAAAGTTGTTTCATGCTAATTTTAAGCTGAAATTTGTAAGTACAAAAAGGGCATAATTCTGCTTAATTGCAGGTCAGAGTTATGGGCCTTGGGCAGTGATCTTACATAACTAGAATTGTCACATGAGTGACGGATATACCCCCCACAATATGGCCTTGTCACAAAACTAAGGCATCCATTCGAAATAAATGGACAGAGAGAGAATGCTTTAATTTGTGAATGGTCAACAGTGTATTTTGAAAAATTTAATTTTAATAGGAGCCATAACTCTGTCAACATTTAGTGGTTTGTAACCAAAATTGAACTCGATCTATATTTTATGATGTTACACCTATGTACCAAACATAATTTAAATATGTGAAGCCTTTCATGAGTTATTGTCCATGTTTTTCGGGTATTTAAGTCAAAAAGGGGGGCCATTACTGTGTCAAAATTTAGTGGTTTGTAACCAAAGTCGAACTTGACCTGTATTTTATGATGCTACACATGTGTACCAAAAATAATATACATATGTCAAGCCATTGTTTGCCAGGAAACAATGTTTTTAAGGAATTTATGTCAAATAAAGGGCCTTAACTATGTCCAAATTTAGTGGTTTGTAACCAAATTTGAACTTGACCCGTATTTTATGATGCTATACATGTATACCAAGAATTATTTGAATACGTCAAGCTATTCTTGAGTTATCGTCCGGAAATAATGTTTTTAGAGAATTTTAAGTCGAAAAGGGGCCATAACTCTGTCAAAACTTAGTGGTTTGTAACCAACATCAAACTTGACCTTAACCTGAATTTCTACAAAGGGGACATAATTTTGCTAATTTGGAGGTCAGAGTTATGGGCCTTCTTCAGTGACCTTATATAATGACCCTGAATACATGTTTGAAATTTCAATTGAATATCTGTCGTAGTTATCGAGAAATGGAGTTGTCGCACGCAAACTTTAACCGGAATTTATAAGTACAAAAAGGAGCATAATTCAGCTAAATTGCAGGTCAGAGTAATGGGCCTTGGTCAGTGACCTCAGATAATGACCCTGAAGACATATGTGAAGTTTCAATTGAATATCTGTAGTAGTTACAGAGACATGTACTTGTTACACGCAAACCTTAACCTGAATTTTCTCTTGCACGCAAACCTTAACCTGACTTTTCTAAGTAAAAAAAGGGGCATAATTTTGCTATAATGCTGGTCACAGTTATGGGTCTGGGCCAGTGACCTTATATAATGATCATGAATGAATGCATGAAGTTTCATTGCAGGTCAGAGTTATGGGCATATGTCAGTGACCTCACATAATTACCCTGAAGACGTGTGAAGTTTCAATTGAATATCTGTAGTAGTTACAGAGATAGGTACTTGTTTCACTCAAACCTTAACCAGAGCATTACGCTGACGCCGTCGCAGACGCCGACGAACGGGTGAGTAGTATAGCTCGAATTATTCGCTGAATAGTAGAGCTAAAAAGTATTAACACATAGATTTAGATAATATAATTTTTCGTATTACAGGTATGTATATTAAGTCGGAATGGCAACGAATACCAAAACGCTATTCGAATATTCGAATTCAATATTTGAATAATATTCGAATATTCGTTCGTTTTTTAAATGTCCGAGTCTTTATTTATCCAGTATGTATAATAGGTTTAAATTATTTTATTATTAAGTTAAATAATAAAACAGTTGTTAATTTGAAAACAACTAGCACAATTTGCATACAAAAAATAAATTAAAGTTGAGAAAGCGACCGTTCTTTATAGGGATTTTTTAAATACATTTTGCATATAATAAATAAATTTTCATGATTTTACTTAATCAAAGTTATATATGTGTAGTTTGAAGCCTAATACCCATTTAACAGTTTGCCATACGATATGAACTGAGCACGTTTCATGTGGATTGGGCAAAAATGTGACTTCTAGAGTGTTCACAAGATTATTTTTCAATTTGCCCTACTGACCTTGTCTTTGAACCCACGTGACCCAGTTTCGAACTCGTCCGATATCATTTGGACAAATGTTCAGAGTAAGTTTCATGATTAATCGGCTATAAATGTGGCCTCTAGAGTGTTCACAAGCGTTTTCTTTAATTTTGAATTTTTTTTTTCATCTAGTTTTTTGACCTCACGTGACCTAGTTTCGAACTCGTCCGAGATATCATTGACACAAATGTTCTGAGCAAGTTTCGTGATGATTGGACGACAAAAGTAGCCTCTAGAGTGTTGACAAGCTTTTTGTTAAGTTTCCAATACAGAAAAATAAGGAAAACTGCCCCGCCCACTGTTGGCCGTGTTTTTCAACGGAGCGGAACCATTTGCGAACTCAACCGTTCACAAGCTTTAGAGGGTTAACACGCCTTTTCTTCAATTTGACCTATTTACCTAGTTTTCGACCCCACATAACCCAGTTTCGAAATTGTTCGAGATATAATTGGAACAAATGCTCTGGCCGAGATTTATGAAAATTGAGCAATAAATGTAGTCTATATTGTGTTATCAAGGTAAATGTTAACGACGCACGATGAAAGACGGACAAAAGGCGATCACAAAAGCTAACCATGTGCACGTTGTGCTCACAATTTACTAATTAATGAATACCAATAAGTCCCTGTACTAGAAGTGCATAGTTCTCTAACGACCGTGTCCGCCCTTCCGGAACACGCACATGCGTATTAGTAGTTATTTAATACATGTTGCACTGACGTAAATGCCCTACCCTTTATAGTGAAAACAAACAAACACGCAATGGTAGCATAAAGAAACCTTTGATGTACGTCAAGCAGTATAATATTGCAGTTGGAGGCAATTCATATTGATCAAGTTCGCATGTCGTAAGAAGTAATACGACTACACACTTCGTTTTGAATGCACGTTTTGTTAAACAGTAAAACGTGTACAAAGTTGGACTTTGACATTTGTTAAAGGGACCTGTTTACAGATTGACGAAATGACATTTATCAAACTTTTTGTCACCGAATCGAAAAATAAAAGAACACTGTATACGAAGGAGTTAAACAACACAACTGACCTAAAATATACCATAAATATCGTTTTGTTAGTGAGTTATCGTAAGTTAGATAGGACAAAATTGTAAGTCGGAATGGCCGAGAGGTAACCAGGTACACTTATGATTCGGTGCTCTGAGATTCGAACCCCGGCGGGGGAGTAACCTGTTTCTTGTTAAAGTACTTATGCTTTTTATTATGCTTTTTATTATGCTTTTTATTTCAGATGCTTTAATTTGACAAATAAAAAGATTTAACGGCATAAATATAAAAAATACAAAAATCTGTGAACAAGTCCCTTTAATGCACAATATTAATTTCTTTTCAAAAATTACACCGGAAGATAAAAGCTAGTGCACTGGTTCTGATTTATGTCTGTAGCTAACAAGTAAAAAAATCACAACAAAAACAACATTTAACACAGTAACAAAAAACAGCCGTAATATATTCGTCCAACCAAGGAACATATTTTGCGTTTTGTGTCAGCGATTTAATTTGTTGCTCTTATTCGAATTATTACTAAACCATGCGAAAGAACGATGATCTTGACTTAAAAACATTTTAATGTGTAATTTTAATTGGGTTCTTTACCGACTGGGTGTGAACATGTCTTCTTCAAAAAGATCAAAGATTTTATACGACCTGTTATCAATACGACCGACATTCAAACATTATACAATGTAATATCGTCCATAAATAATGACAGGGGATTCCCAGAGTTTTGAGTTTCAAATCAAAATGATTAAAATTCAAACATAATGAAGACGGAAGTCGATAACATGCAAAGGAAGCATAGAACAACTTACTGTTTGATATTTAAAGATTAAATACATTTTACACAAAGTGGTTAGTTAAAGAGGTTCGATAACGAGCGTAATACTGACGATGACATGATGATGATGATGATTTTGATGATAATGATGATGATGACGACGACGATGACGACGACGATGTTGATAATGATCATGATCATTATGAACCACCACAACGCACTTTGGAGTAACTGCTATTGCAGTTAACACCCAACATCGAACGCACTATTGTGTTCAACACCAGAGTTGGGTTGACACCATAGTGCGTTCCTAGGGTAACCCATTTCGGTGTTCAACACCATAGTGCGTAACGCACTTTAATGTTGAACACCGAAGTTGGGCTGACACCAAAGTGCGTTGCTACAGAGCGTAATGTGCAGTTTGCGATCGTTTGCAAAGTATGTTACATAATTAGAATGCGTGTTCTTAATTTAATAGCAAGTCGAACACGTAAGAAGTAAAATATAATCCCAAACTATCGCATATGACACACCAGTTCATATCCTCTCAGTGGTTCAAGTCCTATTGTTTCCGTTATCCGAAACCAACAATTGGGCAAGTCCTTGTTTGTCGCTAAAAGTAACAATCGAGTATAACATAATTTAATCAGTCTTTTTTTGACCGATAGAATATAAAATATTTTAAAACTATAAATGTGTCCACAGACACGGATGACCCCACCTATGCAGCCATTTCCACATGGCGCCGCTTTGTCTGTATGCATACAAATTATTTTGCAAAATGAGAATTGTTCTGTTATATTGCATTTCTGCTAATGTATTCTCTTATTCTGTAAAGTAATTTAGATATCACAAAACAGTTTTAGTCCTAAAAAAAAAAATCAATAAAGGGTAGTAAATTAGTAATTAAAACTGTTAGGCAATTATGAGTTATGCTTCAGACAGTATTTATGGCTTAAATTCTTATATTTGACCTTTGACCTTTAAGTGTGACCTAGACCTTAGACCAAGGGACATGGTTCTTGCGCGCGACACACAGTATCACCATGCTTAACAATTGTGCCAAGATGTTTGAAATTCCTTCCAATGCTAGACAAAATTAAGCTCTGGACAAAGTCTATGGCTTAAATTCTTATATTTGACCTTTGATCTTTAAGTGTGACCTTGACCTTCGACCTAGGGACCTGGTTCTTGTGCGCAACACACAGTCTCACCATGCTCAATAATTGTGCCAATTTATTTGAAATTCCTTCCATGCTAGACAAAATTATGCTCCGGACAGGGATAAAAGGCTTAAGTTGTTATATTTGACCTTTGACATTTAAGTGTGACCTTGACCTTGGACCTCGTTCTTGCACGCGACACACCGTCTCACCATGCTCAACACTTGTGCCAAGTTATTTGAAATTACTTCCATGCTGGACAATATTATGCTCCGGACAGGGTCTATGACTTAAATTATTATATTTGACCTAATACCTTTAAATGTGATATTGACCTTGGACCTAGGGACCTGGTTATTGCGCGCGACACACCGTCTCACCATAATCAACAGTTGTGCCAAGTTATTTAAATTCCTTCCATGCTGGACAAAATAATGCTCCGGACAGGGTCTAGGGCTTAAATTCTTATATTTGACCTTCGACTTTTAAGTGTGACCTTGACCTTGGACCTAGGGACCTGGTTCTTGCGCGCGACACACCGACTCACCATGCCCAACACTTGTGCCAAGTTATTTGAAAATTCCTTCCATGCTAGACAGAATTATGCTTCGGACAGGGTCTATGGCTTAAATTCTTATATTTGACCCTTGACCTTTCAGTGTGACCTTGACCTTGGACTAAGGGACAGGGTTCTTGCGCGCGACGCACCGTCTCATCATGATCAACACTTGTGCCATGTTATTTGAAATTCGTTCCATGCGGGA
The DNA here is from genome assembly GCA_027627225.1 of Congeria kusceri. Classification (NCBI taxonomy): domain Eukaryota; kingdom Metazoa; phylum Mollusca; class Bivalvia; order Myida; family Dreissenidae; genus Congeria; species Congeria kusceri. The sequence continues at coordinate 53,701,432 of CM051036.1, read as the reverse complement.
CAAAAGTTTGCTCCGGACAGGGAAAGAAGGCTTAAATTCTTATATTTGATCTTTGACCTTTAAGTGTGACCTTGACCTTGGACCTAGGGACCTGGTTCCTGCGCGCGACACACCGTCTCATTATGCTTTATGCTTAGCATTCTGCCAAGTTATTTGAAAATCCTTCAATGCTGGACAAAGTTAGTGTCCGGACAAGAATCCGAACATACGTACATACGCACATACGTACACACGTAAACCGTCTCCGTGGCCTAGTGGTTATGGCGTTCGCCTACGGAGCGGGAGGTCGAAGGTTCGAGTCCTACACAGGGCTTGTTCTGATATGGCCGGTTGCCTACCCAGCAGCTAGTTAAATCAAGGGGTACCGATTGCCTTCCAGCCAAGCGCCCGGCATATAGGATAGGAATTGGGAGTAAAGATGTTCATCAGTAAAGGTGTCTCGTAAGTCAAAACTGGCTGGCCCTTAATCGCGAGGGGTGACACTATAATAAACAAACACTCTACTTTACGTACACACGTACATTCGTAGATATGTACACACGTACATACGTACATACGTGCGTACACACGGACAGGGTAAACTTAATATGCCCCCCCCCCCATCATTGACGGTGGGGGCATTAAAAAGTTAGTTTCACGGTAAAGGAAGCAAGAATGCTTTTCATGTTAACGAAATCGTACTGATGTAAGCAAAAGAAGACTATCATTTCACGAGAAGATAATTAAACAAGAAGTTGAACCTAAGTCAAAACCCGCAGCTTAAAAAGATACTCGGGAGAAGGTAAATATATAAAGCGGTCGTATAATGACTAATGAGTACATTTCATGTACGTGTGGTCACATGGGTGTGAATTTTTATCAACTCTTGTTGATCACGTTTTCATTTGCTTCAACTACAAACATTATATATTGTATGTAATATATAAAATTGTATATTATGTAATGTCTAGTTTTAATGTACTGGATATTTGCTGCAGGCAGAAAACTGAGTCTGAGTTTATTCAAAAAATGACAAGTATTAACCATAATACATGTTGGTGAAAACTGTTCCCTTCTCCAACCTATACTTAAAAAGAGGCTTTAGTTTTCATTTAGTTTTCATTTAGTTTTTGTTGACACTTAAGACAATTAATGACATTTTAAACAAAATACGAAAATCTGTGAATGAGTCCCTTTAATGTAAAACGTCGTCATAGAAGCTTGACATGCTTCTATTACATCATATTCTATTATGGATAATTAATTATTAAGGCGTAAAAATATGTTTGTTTCAGGTTTCCCGACCTACCCCCCAAAAAGCCCCGACCCTAGAGCATTTTATTGAGCTTGTCAGATATTTTTTTGTTTTATTTACTTTTTTTCCAATAATTAAATGTTGTTTTTTTAGATAAATAAGTGTTTTGTTTTGATCCACTTTAAAACAATGTTTAAGGATAGAACTGATATGTTTCGAATATTCAATCAGTTTAAGAATCTTCAAGTGGACCATTCACCAAATAAAAACAATAAAAAAAAATAAGTCCCTGCCTACCTACCCTATTTTTTTTTCGGCACGTAAGCTGAAGCAAACATATTTTTTTACACCTAAGCAAAATCTGGTATATTCGTGATGCAAGAGAAACCACTTATACAAAACGTAGGCCAGATTTGTTTTAGTTTCTTGATCATTTTAGAAAAAAAAATTGCAGTTGGAGTCGTGATTAAAATAAATAAGAGTCGAGTCGTGGGAAAACTGGGCTTAATGCATGTGCGTAATGTGTCGTCCCGGATTAGCCTGTGCAGTCCGCACAAGCTAATTCAGGACGACACTTTCCGCGTTTGTGGTATTTTCTGTTTCAAGGAAGTCTATTCTAAACATAAATCCACTTGAAGCGGAATGTGCCGTCCCGGATTAGCCTGTGCGGACTGCACAGGCTAATCCGGGACGACACTTTACGCACATGAATTAAGTCCGGGTTTCCCACGACATGCCTCATAAATACTTAATCTCGTAAAATGCAAAGTTTTTCAAATAAACATGTATCTTAAATCAACAAGATTTACGTTGAATTAATATTGGTTTCATTGTGAATTTACATAATAACTGTTACTTGAAAACTCTGTTTAAATATCAACAAGGGACACGGCATCAGTAAAAATAAATTTAATTTTTTCTCTTTTTTTCTGGTCTTATGATGCAGTTATTTGTGCCCCGTCTGACTCAAGTTGTGAAGATTCCATACACCACATGACTTTACATTTGGGGCAATATCATTCACAGTCTTTTAAGTAAGAATGACACATTTGGTAAAGTACATTCTAACGATCAACAAGAGTATCATATTTCGTAAACATGGTAAATAATGTATTTAAAGTTGCATGATAGTGATTGGTCGAACGTTCCTTTTCTTTATCTGGGTTATGTTTTTGCTTCAAGGCCAGCTGTGGTAAGTGACTTAATTTGATAATAAAATCTTCATCACCATCATCGCCTTTCAATTAAACAACATAGCATATTACGTTTAAAACCACTACGGTTTTGCTTCCACATGTGACAAATAGTTATTGCTAGGGCTCTGCGATTGCCATTTATAAATTCGTGCGACTTACTGTTGTATCTTTTGGAATTTTCTTTCCAAGAACCGTCGTATCACACATTGTGGCGTGTGGCACAGCCAGGGGCACATGGGATATGTATCGCAATGTCTCAAACAAGCACGCCTCCGTGTATGGCATCGAGGCTCGGTCGCTAAGCGACGGAGCACGTGATCTACCGACCACGTGGTCTAGCTCGTCGCGAATGCGCTCTTGAACTTCCGGCTTGTGAAGTAGCACCAGTAATAAACACGTGATGGCAGTCGTTGTGGTGTCAGTGCCTTGAATACATCAAACGCAACATAATTTAAAATTTAACAACGCATACGCGGATTAACAACTCATACGCCATACGCTGATAAATCTTCTATTCTTAAATTATGTAATTTATTTATATTACGATAAACATGTACTATCTGAGTGAAAATCAAAATTCTGTTATGTTCTGTAATAGCATACAGTAACTTTAACACGCAGAAATTCGTACAACTATCAATCAGTTCATATGTGTGACGGTCACATTAAAAGAACAATCAAATCATGGCCTAAATACAATCCAACATTGATTTATTACGCACTGACCCAATTTGTCAAGAGTACATGTTCTGAAACTCGAAACAATCATAAATCCAAATCGAGATTTAACTGTTGGTATAAAACCAACTTTACAGGGTGACGTGTTCGTAAAACCGCTTAAGATTTCGGATTCCAGCTGTTGCAGAATCGTTAAAATCTTATCAACTTTAATTTAATACGCCTTGCAAATTAATGTTCAAAGAGGTTTAAACTAAGAGCTGATGTCATCTCATGTCATGCAATGTTAAACTAAGAGCTGATGTCATCTCATGTCATGCAATGTTAAACTAAGAGCTGATGTCATCTCATGTCATGCAATGTTAAACTAAGAGCTGATGTCATCTCATGTCATGCAATGTTAAACTAAGAGCTGATGTCATCTCATGTCATGCAATGTTAAACTAAGAGCTGATGTCATCTCATGTCATGCAATGTTAAACTAAGAGCTGATGTCATCTCATGTCATGCAATGTTAAACTAAGAGCTGATGTCATCTCATGTCATGCAATGTTAAACTAAGAGCTGATGTCATCTCATGTCATGCAATGTTAAACTAAGAGCTGATGTCATCTCATGTCATGCAATGTTAAACTAAGAGCTGATGTCATCTCATGTCATGCAATGTTAAACTAAGAGCTGATGTCATCTCATGTCATGCAATGTTAAACTAAGAGCTGATGTCATCTCATGTCATGCAATGTTAAACTAAGAGCTGATGTCATCTCATGTCATGCAATGTTAAATTAAGAGCTGATGTCAACTCATATCATGCAATGTTGTATATTACCCACAGCATAGTGTAATTTCCTTATATTGAATGTGATTTAAAAGTCTTTCTTTGAAATGCTGCCATATATAGTCTATTCACCAATTGTCAATGACGCTTGTTATTTGCTCTGTTTTGTATGTTTTCATATCACGATGAGCTGTCTATATGCTTAAGGCCAGGTTTTTTTTTAATTTCTTATGTTACGGTATCTCATCACCAAAATATCCCAAAGGGTAAGTAAAAATAAAATTGGAAATAGCAAATTTATTTTTATTTGTTTAAACGATCGTAGCGGCATTCAGTAGATGAAAATAAATAAATATTAGTGTAATGTTACCATTTTTCTGCTCACAATAATGAAGCTCGTAAATTGATAAAATCAATCACAAAACAAAAGCTAATGAAATTTAAAAACTGAGGTGAAGTATCCAAGTCCATCCATTTGCTTCATTAAACATTAGAAACAAATGATGAAAAAATAATTCTGAATCGAAATCAGTGAATCGAAGCCAAAAATAAACAGAAATACAATTTTAAAATAAAAAAATCTTACTTTTCGTATTTTTTTTTCGATCACCATATTTTTTTCCCTCCCGGTGGTCATCTCTTTTGAAATTTCCCGTAAAATAAGAAATTAAAAAAAAGTCTGGCCTAAGTCAGTGGTTTATTTTCTGTCTCGTATGATTTATGTTGCTTTTCGCGTGATCAGATGAGCTATTGCATCCATCGGCTTAGTACTGCTAGTTTATACCCATTTGTCGGGCCCGGCTAGCTCAGTTGGTAGAGCACGCGGGGATCGTGCGATTCCAGTCCGGCCACATAACTTGTGTGGGGATTGGTCATGAAATTATTTAAACGGCCATTCTCCCCCTACCTCTGACTCAAGTAGGGCAGTTGACAGTACTGGCATATGTATGTGCACTTAGTACGGGTACACCGCTAAGATCGGCTAAGATTGCCCAGGCAAAGTGTGAGTATTGTAACAGACCGCCGTGATATGTAGTTTGTAGTTTATTTTCATAAGTTCCATTAGGTCCAAAGACCCATGAGGACAACCTTTTTACATAAAGCAATATGGCAGGACAGAGTATAGAACCGAAATAACTAAACAAGTACATACATACAATTATGAAAATCTGTAAAACACGTTGGAGATGGAGATGGCGCAGTATCATATTTTACTAAACAGGATAATAATAGAGTAGTGTAACATATAAGGTGGAGATATAGCTATAAAGAGACATATGTCATAGATATATGCATACGCCTGCGAGCCTAACAATTTCAAATACATATAAGTCACATGATTAGGACATCTCAGTTTATGTTAAGTTTAAATCTCAGTACATACTTACAGTTACAAAAAGTATAACAACGGTCTGGTAAGTAAAATTAGTCATATAAGGACTGATTTCTTATCTCAAAGGAATAAAATATATAAGCCCCTAAATTTCTAAGCAACTTTTTGTTTTTTGTTTGAAGTAGTTGTATCAATTTTTGCATATTTGGCCTGGTGCGAAAATATCTGGGTATATATTTAGCACGTAAATCATTATATAAAACACATTCAATAATAAAGTAATATTCGTGTTCTAACGTATTACATAAAAAGCATGTTCTGTTTTTAACTAGTGTGGCTTCTGGTTTATTCCATCGGCCTGTTTCTATATGTAATCTATGAGATAAAACACGTAATTTTGTAATACACATTCGAAATTTTGACTGAAATACTGTTAAAGCGGCGATAAATCCAAAACAAACAAATTAAACCTATGTATCTAAGCTCGATTGCATTGAAAGCCTTAGGCGTATAAAGACACCCTCGAGTCCGTTTCCTGGGAAGAACCAGTACTTGGTGTCTTTTGAAAGATTTTGAGAACGCTAGCTCCCCAAATGGGATGCATTTAAATGAATAAATGATGCAACAGGTTACATGGCGTACCGTTTGGGTCAAATATAGATGTAACTGTTGTCATAAAATTGTAACCGCAGTTACAATTTTATGACTGCAGATATACATTTGCAACGGCAGTTACATTTACTAATATAACTGCAGTAATAATTTGTACCAACAGTCATAAAATATGGCAATCGTCATAAAATTATAACCGCGGTTTCATGTTTCTGACCAAATACTAAGCTGAAGGTCCAAGTATGTTTGGCAAATTAAATCACGTCTTATATAATGTCTTTTTGTCAAAATTGCATTTATTTATTTAACTATGAAATGTTATTTTATAAAAACAATTTAAAGATACATATTTTACAAATAAATGAATCAGAAAAAAGTGTAACTGCAGTTAAAATTTTATGACAACTTTCATATTTTTTTTTTTACTTTCGTTATAAATTGTAAGTGCAGTTATATCTGTAAATGTAACTGCTGTTACAAATGTATTACTACAGTCATAAATTTGTAACTGCGGTTACAATTTTATAACAACAGTTACATCTACATTAAGCTACCGTGCATATATGATGCACTTTTGACCCAAAGGGTACGCCAAACAAGAGAATGCTACTTCATACATATTAACTTGCGAACATAAGACCGAGTATGAGATTAAATGAAGGTCAACCAAGACCACCAATGAACAAGACTACGAACATACCTGCGAGTATGAGATTAAGTGAAGGTCAACCAAGACCACCAATGAACAAGACAGCGAACATACCTGCGAGTATGAGATTAAGTGAAGGTCAACCAAGACCACCTATGAACAAGACAGCGAACATACCTGCGAGTATGAGGTAAGTAAATGTCAACCAAGACCACCAATGAACAAAGACAGCGAACATGCCTGCGAGCATGAGGTTAAGTGAAGGTAAACCACGACCACCAATGAATAAAACTACGGATATGAGATTAAGTGAAGGTCAACCAAGACCACCAATGAACAAGACTACGAGCATACCTGCGAGTATGAGATTAAGTGAAGGTCAACCAAGACCACCAATGAACAAGATAACGAACATACCTGCGAGTATGAGATTAAGTGAATGTCAACCAAGACCACCAATGAACAAGATAACGAACATACCTGCGAGTATGAGATTAAGTGAAGGTCAGCCAAGACCATCAATGAACAAGATAACGAACATACCTGCGAGTATGAGATTAAGTGAAGGTCAATCAAGACCACCAATGAACAAGATAACGAACATACCTGCGAGTATGAGATTAAGTGAAGGTCAACCAAGACCACCAATGAACAAGATAACGAACATATCAGCGAGTATGAGATTAAGTGAATTTCAACCAAGACCACCGATGAACAAGATTAAGAACATATCAGCGAGTATGAGATTAAGTGAAAGTCAACCAAGACCACCAATGAACAAGATAACGAACATATCAGCGAGTATGAGATTAAGTGAAGGTCAACCAAGACCACCAATGAACAAGACTACGAACATACCTGCGAGTAGGAGGTCAGTTAATGTCAACCAAGACCACCAATGAACAAGACAGCGAACATACCTGCGAGTATGTGGTTAGTGAATGTCAACCAAGACCACCGATGAACAAGACAACGAACATACATGCGAGTATGTGATTGGTGAATTTCAACCAAGACCACCGATGAACAAGACTACGAACATACCGGCGAGTATGAGATTGGTGAAGGTCTCTTTCAGCGTGGCCTCTGAGATGTCGTAGCGCGAGTTCGAGCTCTGGGCGGCGAGGTTCCGGAGGTCCTGTATCACGCACTCGCCCGGACAGCTTGAGAACTTTAAAGGATAATTGATGCTAGTTATTTGCAATTGCACGAAAGAAACGTTTACAGTGTCACTCATATCATCATCATCATCAGCAGCAGCAGCAGCAGCAACATCGTCATTATCTTCATCAACAGAAGCAGCAACAGCACCGTCATCGTCATCATCATTATGATTATCATCACAAGCATCGAAATTAACATCATCTTCATCAAAATCATTATCATCAGCAGCAGCCTCATCACCACCAAACTCAAAATCACATCGGTCATCATCAACGACAGCATCTTTATCATCTAAACCATAATAGTTATTAAAATATTTGTTCAACATTATAAACACAATGCTAATTGATAAAAAAAATTCGCTATTTTCTCCATTAATTTTTTTGGGAATGATTTGTGTAATAAAGTGAAATAGAAACAGGCGACGCTAAGACCACATCTATGGTTAAGCGATTACAAAATGATCAAAATACTGCAGTTTTCGATCAGTATATGGCGATGTTTCACAATACCTGTAATTTACTGATATGGTCCGCCCAGAAACTGTTTCGCATATCTACCGCAGTCTTCAGAGATTTGAACTCATCTCTGATACAGTTGAGAAAAGGAAAACGGTCTAAAATGCGACTGGCTCCCGGTCCAAAGGAATGATTAAACAGCCCGTTTATTTTCTTGAGCTCGGATAAATCGTTTCCATCGTATGGAAACCTTGTGCCTATAGCCTGAAATAGAAATACAGTTGCACAATAATTTAGACGGTTGTGAATTATTACATCCTTGTGCATCAGTTGCTTGGATCACCATCGTCACAACCATAATCAACATAAACATCATCATCATCATCACCATCATCGTCATCATCATCAGCAGCAACACTAGCATCATCATTATTATTATTAAAACATATACATTATGTAATGCTATGTTGTTATCATCATCATCATCATCATCATCATCATAACTATCACCAGCATCAGCAACATCAGCATCATCATCATCAGCAGTATTATCATCAGCAGCAGCAACAATAACATCAATATCGTAATCATTATAATAATATTCATCGTAATTATCACCATCGTAATCACCACCACAAGTCGCATTATATAATAAGTTGATAATGTGGATTATGTACAACATTATCAGCGTCAGACTGACTGTATTTCGTCATCTTAAAATATCATGACAAAACAAGTATAAAACCCTTGTATGGTTGTAAAAACCCAATTTGGACATCCTTGTGGTTTTCCCATGATTTTAAGATCGTTCAGTTCAATGCCTAAAACAATCGAAATAAACACTGTTGTGATTACTACCTTTACACAGAATGATTAAAAAACAACAACTCTAAATGACACCGGAAGTGGTACGGAACCCACCAGATCCAGCATGATGTTGCACGCAGAGTCGTACAGGAGACTCCAGGGGTCAAAGGTCAAGTCGGGCTGGGACTCAATCCGGTTCACCAGCTGCTCAAGTTCGAACCCGCACCGGTGTTGCAGACGCTCCAGACCACTTCCGTACATGCGCAGTGAGGAATGAATCTGCTTCCGCAGAAACTGAAACGCCAGTCAGCTTGTAAATATGAATCAATCTGATTGGTAAGAAGTATATTTTCAATGCATAGGTATTTATTTTTCTTTTTATGCCAGGAGCAAAACGGTACAATGCTGGAAAATGTTGTGTCGTGTAATTACAACTTAATAACCCATTATTGCCACTATTTCTATTTCATTTTTGCGACTTAGTTGCAGGTATTCGTCATTGCATTCCCACTTAGTTACAGGTATTCTTCGTTGCATTTCGACTTAGTTACAGGTATTCGTCATTGCATTGGGAAAAAGTTACATGTATTCGTCATTGCATTTGGACTAAATTGCAGGTATTCGTCATTGCATTGAGACTTAGTTACAGGTATTCGTCATTGCATTGCGACTTAGTTACATGTAATTATAACCAAGTTAACCGTAATTCCAACATTTGAAAAATTACTGCCATGAACCATGACAAATAATCTGCGTACATAGACTGAGAAATAACACGATATGTGTTGAACAGCAGTGCGCGTCACATGTCATTGTTAATAAATGAAAAATAAGTTATGCAATGAGGTTTATGTACATTATTTCGAATACATACTTTTTCGGTTAAGTATAATAAATATGTAATTACTATGCAAAGTAAAGGAGACAACTAAAGGACAATCCATTGATTATGTATATATGCGGAAAACAATTCGTTTAGTACTGTTTGTATGTGCATGTTGCAAACATGAGTAACAAAGGATATCTAGTTCTTTTTTAGCTGACAGTGTATGATAATATTTTTCACAAATCATATTTTTCACACACCAGTGAAGAATAGGATCTAATTTGTCACATTTTTGTGTGAAATAATGCGATTGGCCTAAAAAGGGGGTATGCGCGAGAATCACAGAAGAATATTTGATTGCATATCAAAAACTGGATGCAATCACAAACTTCACAGAAAATGTGAAGAATACGAATGTGACGTGTATAGAATATGATCACAATGCTCACAACTGTGAAGAATGAGATCTTATTTATCACCAATGTGAAAAATATGGTCCTTCATGACAGAAGCAGGTTGAAACACGAGCTTGGAAAGCCGAAAATGGGCTTCATCTTAAATTTAAACTCTCAAAATGAAATGAGAATTTCTTAATACTTATCAGAAAACGACACTATCAAAGACATTCCCGATGGTGTACCGTATGTCATATCCTACTTTTTTTCTGAAATTAAGATTTAACATACCATAAACGTTTATTTAAACAACAGTATTAATTTTGTAGATTGTGACTGTCTTTGGAAATGATTTGAGGCCGTAACACATGTTTAAGCAACCTAATTTAGACTACCTTATGTGCGCTGTACACATGACAAATGGCATCTAAGAATTGCGAAATAGTCTGTCCGTATTCCTGTCATCTGACCCCGAGAAACCAGCATGGGACATTAGTTTTTATTTACATAAAATATAATTGCATGATTGCGAAGGTCATGTTCCAAAGGCTTTAAAGTTTAGACGCTCACATGTTTACAGTATGGCTTAATTATCAGTATTTAGTTCAACCAATCTATCAGACACGAAATGTAACCAGGAAGAGATACGGAGTGGTTTCCCTACTGAAGATATCAACAAGAAGTTTTGCTCGCCTAATCGCATAATGAGTACGAAGTTTTGCTCGCCTAATCGCATAATGAGTACGAAGTTTTGCTCGCCTAATCGCATAATGAGTACGAAGTTTTGCTCGCCTAATCGCATAATGAGTATGAAGTTTTGCTCGCCTAATCGCATAATGAGTACGAAGTTTTGCTCGCCTAATCGCATAATGAGTACGAAGTTTTGCTCGCCTAATCGCATAATGAGTACGAAGTTTTGCTCGCCTAATCGCATAATGAGTACGAAGTTTTGCTAGCCTAATCGCATAATGAGTACGAAGTTTTGCTCGCCTAATCGTCCAATGATGATCAAGAAGCACAGCGTATTTGAGCGAACGTGGGTTCCGACAATGGCCTTTGTAGAGCAATAACAACAACCTCCGCGCAGAGATTAAGCTGTGTCCCAGCATAGCTGGATTTAATCCCTGCCCGCATGACTTTCCACTAGATCTATAAATAAGACCAGACTTTCCACGTGACCATGGTCATATCACTTGGCGCGAAACAAAATCGCGGATACGCACATGAAAAAAACGTGGACAACGTAAAATCCTTGCGTTGTAATGTTTACTTGTTTAAGATATTTTTTTTCATTTAAACTCGTTATTTATATACCTGGACCAATAATGCAATATGTTTGTGCAATTATTATAAAATAGTAATAAAAAAAATTAAAATTCTTAAAAAAATTAATCTTCAATCTCCTCACAATCGTCTCCCCTGAAAACTTCCAAATCTGTAAGTTGTTTAACTCGTGGTGGCAGCGGCTACTGTGAAGACTATCAATGGGGAAGTAACCGCTGTGAGGAGCTTGCAATATCGACTATTAGTGTTTCAAACCTTTTTATAAACACTGCATACACTAAGTGAACAGATTGTTTTGGTCCAGAAAATACAAGACTAGAACACCTTTGATTCATAAAAATTATCATATTTAAAAGAAGAAACATGGTTCAACTTGAATAGGAACTTCAAAGAAATATTACATGAAAATTCGTCACACCAGAACATTACCAAAGACCTTCCCGATTTCATATCTTATCCTGTATTTATCACATGCTATAACTTGTTTCCCGTGTAATACAAGCATTCTTACACATGTGTAAGATAACATTTTGAGCGTTTTCATTGGCTACATATTCTCTGACTGACCAATCGCATGACGTTATTTTGGTGAAATGACGTCGTCCACATGAAATGACATCATGTCAATACACAACTTTTAGGATTTATCAACATGTTTTGGTAAAATTAAAAGTTTTTTTTCGTTTAAAAGCATGTGATAAAAAATATCTGACACTCGTTGTCATTTCAAACCATAGTTTATTTAACTCGTCCAGGAAATTCGTTTGTAAGCTCGCCAAAGGCTCGCTTACTAACAAAATTCCTGAACTCGTTTAATAAACAATAAACAGTACTATTGAAGCCTTTTTTGGAAATGACTAAAAATCATTACACCTGATACAGCTACCTAGTTAATACTGCCTTATAAATGGTGGACTTGATTGATACTGACAAAAGAATCCGTCCTTAGACCTGTCATCTGACTATGAAAACATCGCATGTGACTTTGATTAGAGTTTCTGTTTACAGTAAATAGAAGACATGATAGCGAAGATCACACACGAAAGACTTTACGCGCTCACGTCTGAACAATCTTTATTAAGTTTAACCAATCTATGAGACACGAAATGTAACCAGGAAGAGATATTGAGTGGTTTCCCTACTGAAGATATCAACACGTAGATCTCTTTCTGTCTACCCGATATTTATAACGTATCGTATTGATAATAATGTATTTACGTTTATTTCGCACAATTATTAATTACACACGCCATAATTGCCATGTCAATCAGAAGAACGTCGTGTTCCTTAAAATAAAGATTTACCAGTTCTGTTAGTTTAGTTTAGTTTAAACCTATTTATTTCAGCTCAATTGCATCGAAAGCATTACGCTTATGGAGACACTCTCGAGTCCGTTTCCTGGGAAGAACCAATACTTGGTGTCTTAGGAAATATCTTGAGAACGCTCCCTCAGTGGAGATCGAACTCTGGACCTCCCGGTCGGAGGGCGGAAACCATTTCCACTACACCATAACGACCTCAATATAGTAATATATTTCGAAACCTATATCGAAATATAATACATGTATTGATAAACTTCAAATGACAAAGTTGTTTTGGATTTATTTTTTGGTATTACAGTTGTATCATATTTCACAGTTTTGAGCATTTACGGTGTAATTTAAGATTTCTATCTCTTACAAACACTTCATAAACTCTATTAACTTTTTTTTTCACAAAGAAAAATAAAACTCGAACACCTTTTAAGCATATTTTATATAAAAAACAACATTTAAATGCACGTGTAACTTGATGGACCTTTTCACAGGATCAAGGAATAACGTCTTTAGTCGGCTCGAGAAATAATGCAGTGAGAGTCCTATAGTCATAAGACAATATGACAGACAAATTTATTGCACTTCATAAATATTTGATATCGTACTTAGATACAAATACACGCCAATGGATTCATACAGGTACAACTGGTCTGGCGGTTAGCGGGAGATACTATTGATCCAGGGTCGGTATTCACAAAGCTCCTAAGGAACATCTTAACTTAAGATGTATTTAAGTGAAAATTTCAAATCATATTTTCAATGTGAAATCCAATGATTTTTCTGTTTTCAAAATAGATAATTACTAAACATCTAAGCAATATTTACTAGTATGAAACAGTTTAATGTATAAAGACCTATTTATGAAAAAGACACACACTTAAGGAATTTTATGAATTTAAGAAACTTACTAAAGTTTTGCCTAAGGAGGTTTGTGAATACGGGCCCAGAGGCTGTCAGTTCGAGACCTGGCGGAGGCAACACCTGTTTACTTTATAATGAAGTGTCTTTATAGATAACGTGGTTTGGGTTAGTCCAGATACATTAGCCTTGCAGTTAAGATATCAACAGACATTTGTCAATTTTTAAAATCATCTATGAACATGTCCTTTTAAAAGTACATCTGGATTGACCGGACATATCACCAGCCGTACTTTTAAACACTGCGTAAATACTGACAGATGTCTCAAATGTACATACAGGAAATAAAGTTATACAATTCAAACGGAAGACGCTATATCTTTCTTTATCAGAAATATAAAATTACCGATGCTAGAGATACACACAGGAACTAATGTTATACAATTCAAACGGAAGACGCTATATCTTTCTTTATCAGAAACATAAAATTACCGATGCTAGAGACACACTGCCTACAAGAGAGGAAGTTAAAAGAAAATACGTAAAGATGAAAACACGCAATCGTCAAACAAAAGAACGTTTAGATGGGGAACATTTCATATCATTACATCATTGCCTTTATATATATAGAATGATATAACGACTGGCGACACTATATGCTATGCAATTCCGTATTTGAAGTTGATTTCAAATTTCCTCGTTATATTGTTACAAACACATTGCTTCTATAACCATCAAATGAACCATGCGTATGCGCCAATTTCCCCAACGTCTTAATTTGCCATTCCGCCCAAATGACAATCATCAATTACCGATGAACTTTTAAACGATCAAGCGTCTATTTATAACAAATTATTCTAATTGAAATTTACTTTTGCGTATCATTAATAGTGATCACTTATTGACAAAGAATAAAAAAGCATTATGCAATAATTGTTAATGAAAATACACTTTTCATGTTCAATACAGAAATAATGTTCGATTTGTTTATCGGTTAATAAACAACGATTTGGAAATAAAAACAACAAATCGGTGTTTAATAGCCGATAAACAACGAATATGCGAACATTATTTCGAGTCTAACATAACCTGACAACATTTTCTGCAATTACAATGCGAACTATATTTTAAAGTTTCGGTACTGGGTTGTTTACTTTTTGTAGTTTAAAGGGACTATGTCAACGAAAAATTGGCTTCCTATTGCACAATAAATTATATTATTTGATAGAAATGCGCTTTACTAAACTATGTGCATTAAATAAATAAAAATAATATAATATACAATAAGATATGTGATAAAAACAAATTAGCCAAAAAGCCTGAAAAAAATAAAACCACAAGCGGGTATCGACCTCACGACTTAGGAGCCATACGAAGAAATGACAATAGACAGCGCTTTAACCAACTGCGCAATCATGCTTGGTAAGGAGTCGTTGGTAAACTACGGTTATACAAAATGCTCACAATTCTGACGTCAAAATGTAAACAGGAAAAGAGCCAAACAAACACCACCCATATTATAAATTGATTTTTATCTCAGAATGCGTGCACTCTTGTTTCATAATATATACCCTGTTTTAATCATTATTATATGTCAGTATTAATATCTGAATTTCATATTTTTTAAAAAGAAATTGCCCCCTTGAGGTCCTTTTCGATGACATAGTCCCTATAACTTGGAGTATTTTGTCTTTGTTTATAGAAAACTCTGCGCGTGTCATGTTAGAATACGAAATAATTTTGTATTTAGCGTTGCTTATTGACTAATAAACAACAGTTTGGAGTTCTGATGCGTAGGAAATAAACCACAAGGGCGTTAGCCTGAGTGATTTAATAACAGCGTATCCAACGTCTTAACATCGTTTATCTCCCCATTAATTTTGCACTAACGATGAGAACATTTTGACTGTTTCGGACCAATTTTTCGCGATTTCAGATTTAACAACGGCACACTTTCTTCTATGTTGCATAGAAAACCCCGAGCGTGTCATGTTAGAAAGCAGTTTAGTATCGATATTTGTAAATAAAACATAACTTATATCAAATCATACTGTGGCACAGGTTATTTACCGGTATGAATATTATGTCACAGTTATGTACAAAGGGAGCGAACATGTTAGCAAACCGAAAACAATCATCACATCTTACTCCCCTTGAACTTTTAGATCTACAATTTCTATTCACGATTGCAAAAATACAAGCAGAGTTTCCTTATTAAATCAAATCCATGGAACGTGGCATCTTGCGTGAAAAAAGAAATTGACACAGGAGCCACATTACAAAGCTGCTTTTACTCCCGTCACGTATCCTTGGGTTTGTATTTAATATTAGACGCTTCCACAATTACCAATCACATGCAAAATAATCTGCAATATTATCCCGTGTTAAACGGTTTGAACTATTTCATACACAAGCACACGTGCATAATATTTGCGATACTCAAAAGAGCACGTGACGACGTGGTAATGTTTGTGATATTCGATGAATGGAAATTAATACTTAAAAACAAAAGCTGGGGAGGAGTTTAAACTATTCTTGGCAAAACCCGGATCGGTCTAATAGTTGTGCTACATAATGATATATGTGTATTTCGTAGATTATGAGGTCCTACCGCGCAGAAGCTGCATTATGTGTGGCCACGGGTAGTTTTCCTGCCTAATTTATTATCATAATACACAAAGAAACGTGAGACGTTTTCAAATTCAGATTCAATATTTATTTGAAGTCTGAGAATTTACATAACAAAGAACATTAGCTCTGAGTAGCTTGATCTACTGACCGACACGACGCATTTTGAATGATAGCTGCTATTTCCAGATGTAACTGTTTTGGATTAACTGGTTCGTTTCGATCGTTTGGTGCGGGATTGTGCTGATGGGCTAACATTTCGCCAAACCCAGGTCGCGTATAGAAGAAGAGTGTCTCAACCACGTGCTAGCCGAACAGTTAAGTTGATCACCCTCGACGTCGGTTTAAAATATAATCGCAGGTCAAAATATACGTATACAAATCGGTCGAAAGCACCAATGATAAAAAATAATATAACATTGCTGCCGTCAATACAACAAGCATACTAATATTTGTTTATAGAAAGGAATGCAATGCATGAACACGGTGCGATGGAAAAGCCAGTTATTCGCAAGATGCAGTTATTGACATTTCCAATGTTTATTAAACTACAACCTTAAATGCATATGTCTGAAATGTTTTAACAAAAACTCGACACCAATGCTATAACAATGCTTATACCATATTTCAGGGAGTTTTCATTGTTTTGCGGTATTCAATAACTGTGATATCAGCACGGAGCCTACTATTCAAGCTTACCGTGCAATAAGTAGCGTGCAGTATATTAAACTTATTAACTTTTTTCACTAAACTATTGCACTGAGTGGGCATATTGCTACAGAGCTATATTTGGAAATCCTTCAAATGACTCGCATGCCAAGCATGTCAGACATCACGTGACGTCTATGAACTTCCCGTTGGGATCGGCTCGTTAAATAACTAACATAGTTTGGTCTAAGCGTGCAACAACTATTACTTTTTTATTCCAAACAATGGATGTTTTAGCATCGTCCTCGGAGATTATGAGTGAACGCAAGAGCGTCCAACATATCTTTACGTAATTTGCAAATTTCGGGAACCGTTAATTGCTGCGATTAAATCCTCGACCCTCACCATACTTATCGACCGAGGTTCTATCCACTATTTACATACAACGGACGATAGCTCATATTAATATTAGTTTAAACGTATTTATTTGGGCAATCAAACATATTATGACATGTCATTATATAAAGTGCAACAAACATTATACAAACTGGATAAGAAAACAAGCGTCAGCAACGTTAATACTAATTCTTCTCCAGAAGGGAGGTACACGCTACATAATGCAGACACTAGAAGTAACATAACATGGAGCACGGATATTTTCAAGACACCAATGGCATACAGAAGTATTTTCTGTCAATAAAGTTTAAATGAAATGACATAGAACAGTGTTATGTTTGCTTTTCTTAGTTCTGATTTTCTTAAATTATGTATAAACAAGAGCATTTTGTTTATGAACGTGTTGGCCTAAAGAGAACAATTAACACAACATATAATGGAAAACGGACATGAGTCAATAGTTGTGTATCGATGGTACACAAGTATATTCCGTCAAAAGTGTAGAGGATTAAAACATAATATATTTCAGATATTTTATGTATAACAAATACATATTATATTTGAAAGTATTGGTCTAAAAAAGAAGATAAGAACAACATAGAATGGAGAATACGCGTTGTTTTTGAAAACTTTGGCCTAAGTAGAAAATAACATAAAAAATGTATGTTTGTTATACCTTATTCTGTTTTTTTTGTAGTCTATAACAAATGCATGTTGTTTTTGGACGCTTTGGCCTAAATAGAAAATCACAACAGCATATAATAGAGAATTGATATACGTTGTGCACCAAAAGTATAAACATGTCTTTTCTGTAACTAAAGGTGTATACAACTTGTATGACATAGAAACATATTGCGTTTCATATACCTAAGTCCGATTTCTGAAAATATATATGAACATGCTGTTTTTGGCAGTATCGGCCTAAACTGTAGAAGAAAAGAACAAAACAACATAGAGTAATCAACTGGTATTTTATGAGTTGTGTCACACAGAGGGGTCACCACAATAAACGACTACTACGGGTTGGCTTACCCAGGGCTGAATCTATTCGTTGCACTTATAAATCTCTAGACATCTAGGAATACAGCTGTGTTTTCTTCACAACTCAAAAGTTCGTCACCATAAAGTAGACAGTTAAGAGTGGGCGCACATGGAAGATTTTGGAGGTACCGGTAAGTATTTCTAGGTTTCTGATAGAGCCGACAGTGTAGCAGGTAATGGGGTCGCGGTTTCCACGTCACCACAAGCGCACTACTGAGATGGCACAATCTTGCGGCGATTTAGTTCATAGTTTAGCGAGCTGCATCCCAATCGTAAACGTGTGTGATAGATTTTTGCAGTCTTCTGGGCCCAATATTATACAGACCAGATGATCTACCTTTTTTAGGGAATAGGCATTTTTTTGTAAATCCATAAATGACGTCGAGTTTCGTACCTCATTAGGAAGCATGTTCCAGTCGCGAATAGTTTGAGGAAGGAAGGAGGATACAAAGTGCTGAGTGCGGATGAATATTAGAGGTATGTCGTTTAACGAGTGCGGATGAATATTAGAGGTATGTCGTTTAACGAACGTAGATCGTATGTCAGTTTGGTCTGTTCGGGCACGAGATTTGAGAGATATGGGGGTACAAGTTCATGTTTCATTTTGTAAAGGGCAATCAGACGGTGTTTTCGTCTTCGGTCCGATAGACTTTCCCACTGAAGTTCGTTTAAAAGTTTGGCAGTATTGCACAATTTTGTGGCACCTGTAACAATCCTAGCAGCTTCTATTTGGACTGCCTCAATGTCATTTTTAAGCTCTTGGGAACAAATATTAAGTAAAATCTTAAAATCAACCTCCCAAAAGGAAATATTTTTCCAACGTAATATTATATGGACTTAGAACCTACTCATAAATCTCAGCATAAGTTCATTTGGTGACATTTTGTATATTAAGAAATACGGTATGTAAGAGATACTTGGTACACGGGAAATTGGAAAAAAAAGGATTTCAGGTTATTGGTGCGATTCTTTCAACATCAGCAAATGCCCATCGCGGGATTTTTATTGATTTACGAATGCCATTACACACGGACCTTCGTGCATACATGCAAACGTTCCTTCGTTACACTCCCCTGTCTTAAAGTGTGTACGTACGTTATTACAACAGATATAGTGGCGTAAATACAATTAACAAAATAATGTTAATTAATATGTATTTCTATAAAAAAATATAATACAAGTTAAAGACAAACAGTGCTTTTAAAGCTAGTTTTTAATCACTAAATAGTTTTCGTATATACAGGCGGACACTCAGATACATGTATATACGTTGAGTTGACAGTAATACATGACAGCTGGTTTAGATTAAACAACACTTATAAACGATGCAAAAGTCGACACAAGTTAATGTTGATTTATTCATATTGAAGTGTTTCCTTCGTCATGTTTATGTTTTTATGTTTGATTTCAAGTTTTATTTTTTGTCACTTTCATCTGCTTATTTTGAAAATAATTGATATAAAAGATCGTTCATACACACTTTAACAACGACGGCTTTGACAATTCTCTTACTCACAACCATATCCGAATGTTTTGACTTTCCCGAATATTCCCCATTCATTTTAATTTCCGTTACGGCTAGATACCAGTAAATAGTCGGGAATTTTAAGACGGCCGTACAACAAGTAGTTCCCTTTTTCTTGTGCTATAAAAGAGACATTTCGCAAGACGGGCAACGGTTGAAATGGTTATTTCCAGGAAACGACGCGTCTCCTGGTAATTTTGATGCACAGTGACGCCGAAATACTTGACATTGTATTCTCAGCAGTCTATTTATAGACATCATGTGCTTTTGTCGCAATCGCGAATACATTCGAAGCGCGTCGTGGGAAAACCGGGCTTAATGCTTGTGCGTAAAGTGTCGTCTCGGATCAAACTGTGCAGTCCGCACAGGCTGATCCGGGACGGCACTTTCCGTCTGTAGTGGATTTATGTTTAGAAGAGACTTCTTTGAAACAGAAAATACCATACAAGCGGAAAGTGCCGTCCCGGATCAGCCTGTGCATAGATGTATTTTTATTTTAAATGTTGAGTTTTTATTTAATTTTAAAAGTAGAGAGAAACATCTTTCTAAAGAGACACAACTCGCAACATCTGAAAGAAGGCCATACCAATTTGATTTTATATTTAGCGTCCTCGGGCTGCTAGGTTTTTGTATGCCTGAACGAAAAGTAACACCATTTTGACAATGTGAAAAATCGAGATGGAAAGCGTAAAATATTTGGGGCAAAAAAAAAGAAGAAATTTTAAGTGTTTTACTCTAATATTTGTAAAGCATAGCGTTCAACTAGTTAATTTACACAGTTGAAATACTGTTTTACAGTAGGTTCCCTATATGAAGATGATATATAACAGATGATATATAACATTTCCTTGAGCTTGGACCACTGCCATGAATAAGTTGTAAAAGAAATATGTTTTTTATCGACATGTTGTTTGTTTTTTCCTGCCTTGTTGGTAGGTTTCGAAAAATCATTGGGACGCTAAGCATAGATTTAAATTTGTATTGCCAAATGGAATGTGGTGAACGACGCCATAATATTTGGTCAAATTACACCAAAACGGAAGTCACATCCTCAGGGTTACATGCTGTCAGTTAGATAATAAACACATAAAGTTCAGTGTATAATGCATATAATTTTTAAAATACAGTTTAAATGATATGTTTTGGTATCAATTGAAAGGTATATATGTAAGAAATAAGAAAAAAAGACAGTTTTAGGGATTACTTTATCTTTAATGGTTCCCAGCTTCAAAACTTTTGGCCCATGTATTCATGCAAAAAATGGCAGCCCCCATGCCTGTCAAACCGGTGTGTTTATTCTAAGGTAAATATTTTGAGTTAAAACGTATAGAAATTTTTTACATGCTTTTTTTTTCAAAAGGTTGTGGCCTTATCTTTACAACAATGTATGGTGATATATTGCAAAGTCGCTTGGTCATGGTGAAAATTGGGATCAAACATTGAATATTTTATATGTAACAATGAAGGAATTTATTTGCGCATGCGTAACCATTTAGCTATTTAGCAATAATACCCTATGGGGGATTTGATGTACTGATTTCTAACCTTAAGCCTAGAAAATGCAAGTTCTGAAAATGCTTAAGCGGGAATATGAGTCTGGTATTCTCTTTTCCAATGGAAACATTAATGAACATAAACATTCAACAAGTACCGTATGGCAATAATTAAATGTCAAACGGGAAATACCTGTAATTTTGGCGTATACGACTGCCACACTATGGAGTTCTGGTTCCGGCCCTCATAGTCCGTCCTCGACATGTGCGGCCGGCCGGCGAAGTCGCTCCCCCGCGTCACCAGGGCTTCGAACACGCTATCATAACTGCTAAGCACCACTATCTCCTCCCCGTACAGGCTGAACCGGAAGACGGGACCATACTGCCGGTACCATTCAGTCAGGACTAAGTGCGTTTTGGACATGTCGAACAGGTTGCCGACGATTGGCAGACGGCCGTCGATGGCGGGTATGTCGCCATACTTCCGGCGGTGCTTGGCGGCAGTGCTGTACAGATGTGTAACGAGAAGGACGATGGCCACAACGCCAATAATGACCGTCAGCATGGTTGCTTATAGGAATGGAGACTGTGAACAGATCAAACACGCTGCACATCAACGATGTGTATACATTCATTATGAACGATTAATTGAGGCGTGCCGTGGGAAAAGCAGGCTTAAGGACTGCACAGGCTGATCCGGGACGACACTTTACGCACATGCATAAAGACCGTGTTTCCCACGACAGGCCTCAAATCAATTATTCAACAAGAACAAGTCAGTTGAAATAAAATCATTTCTCAGAGCCTAAAATTCTGAAACTGCACCTTTAAACGAGTCGAATCGCCAAAACTAATAATTACCAAGCAGAGCCAGCAAGTGTAAGTACTATATCATCTATATGTAGATATAATACAGCATTCAATAGGAGGAACTCACCTGAAAAGCAGAAGAAACACGCCGTTTTCCCACGACACGCCTCAAATGGATATCCACCTGAAGCATACTAATGCACATGATCTCTGTTTCATATGGAGAAGCGCAACTGGCGTTTGGTACCTTCAGACGTGATATTGCACAGCGGATACTGTCCGTCCAATCACAAAATGTTAAAGCCGCAGTCCATAGATATATAATTCAATGCATCTTAAATTGACATTAGTTCTATTAAACGTTTATGGCGTTTATTCGACTGAAAACTGTTTTATATTTTACGAAAGGCACTTTATAAGGTATATGTTCGAAAACGCTTGGTACGAACGGAATATAAACTTAATACGTACATGGTGATTTACTCCAGAGGCATCACCAGCTATACCAAACAGATACATGTACGATAAAAAAAGTTACCAAAAACGTTATAATTGTACCGAGTTCAATGCCGTTTTTTTTGTATTTTGATGGGTAGATGTCCCATAGAAACGATTTAAGCAAAGTTGTATTTCTATTAACATATTTCTGGACTGCTGCTTTAACGTAGACAGATTCTTTGCGATATACCGTTATCATTGTGATCAATATGAAAGTGAACATTCATCATCATCATCATCATAATAAAGTCATCATCATCATCGCCACCATCATCATCAACAACATCGCCACCATCATCATCGTCATAATCATCTTCATTTTCATCTAAGTAATCCTCATCATCACTATCATCATCATCATCATCATCATCACCATCATCATCATTATCATCGTCGTCATCCTTATAATCATCATCATTGTCACCATGTTCATCATAAATATCATCATCGTCTTTATCATCGTCGTCTTTATCATCATCATCATCATCATCATCATCATTTTCATCATCATTATTATTTTCATCGTCATTATCTTTGTCGTCATCCTTATAGGCTAATCTTCATCATCGTCACCGTATTCATCATAAATATCATCATCGTCGCAATAATTATCATCATCATCATCATCATCATCGTCGCCATCATAATCTGCACCATCGTTACCGTCATCACCATCATCATCTTCGTCATCATCTTCTATATCATAATCATCAGCTACGTTTTGCTATTAGATCATAATCAGACATAAGTGTTTTATCGTGTACATTGTATACATTAATGCAAGTACTGCTTGGATTCGTAATCATTTGGGTTCGAAACAACACGATAAATGTGCAAAACACATAGCTACATAAATACATTCAAATGCGATTTACAGTTTATACAATGCAAGTCATTTTAAAAAACGGCCACTGTTTATTCCAAAAATAAGGAATATTCTTTTAATCATCCCTAATCAGTGATACAGTTTCTTCATGAAATGTAAATTAAAACACATCAAAAGACATTTGTATTACACATGCATTTTTTCAAATTGGACAAGCGTGTTTTTCTCCGTATTTTCCAACCAAACATGTGCAAAAAACCTGCAAAAATACGATCGCATCCATCCAAAACTAACAACAGAAAACACGTGAAATTATGCTTATAACACAATGAAATGGGCTAGTTAACATTACTTAGCAAAGACACGGCATTGCATTTAATGCAAAATCATACTTACATAGCACGTGCAAAGGTGAGTACTATGGTCCAAAATGTTGAATAGCGCGTTTGTCTGTACGTGGGCTTTTTAAAACACTAAATTCTACATACTCCAAGGTTATAACTTATGTTAACCAATGTGTATTCAGTACGAATGAAAAGTGAAGGTCGCCAATACAGAAGGGGAAGGTCATATACACGAGATATAAAGGGAGCTAAATGCTTTCAAAACACTTGTTGCAGTTGTTTCCCTTCGTTCAAAACGCTAATTCGAAATAGCTAGAAATTTATGTGATACATAAAATATTTTTAAGTGCAAAGACACGAACTAAATGAATTGTTCTCTAGTCATATGGAATTAATGGATACTATTGCTCGCAACAATCCTTTACATCTTAGGATGTGTTTGAAATAAATGCGTTTATTGCAATCCGAATTTTGGTACTTTAACCGATTATTTGCTAGTACAATCCGGTAGCTAGTCTGAAGTTGTTGTTCTATAAATAGACAAGGAGTTGTCGATCTTGAGCACTCTTTTCACGCTTCATTGAGCATTATGAAATGTGTGTGTCGGTCAATGTACACATTTACAACGCATTAACTTCGTTTGTAAACATTGCGATTTCAAAACACCGCTGCATAACATCGCGGAGTTTAAAAGTATGGGACTCGGGTGGAAAGCTGTTAAATAAACTAGGCTTAAGTGGTTTTAATATTTCAATAGCGTACACACAGCTCAATGATTTTATTTTGCCCAATTGCAATGTATTGATTGAGTGCACATGTACACAGCATGATCAAACATCAGAAGTGCGGTTAGCAGATCAGACGGATACAACGAGGTAGGTTATAGATTTAAACTGTTTCTTTCTCGATGTTTATTTTAAGCAGACAAATATGAACCTATATTATTATTATTTGATTCACGTTTTCGTAAATGAGGAAAATTTGTTACTAGCCGAATAGATACTCGACCTACTGGACTTATATAGTGCCATATGGCTTACAACTTTAGCAATAGAAGTACCAAATTGACGTTTATTTTTCGACGTCTATTTGATGTCAAGTTATGCATCAGAGATCAATATGGATGGCGTGACCATTTCGATTTAAATAAATATATTTATATGAATAATATTTATTATGCGTGTGGCGATGATCATACACAAGATAGATTATGTGCGTACATGCTTTATACACATTGCTATGTTATAGATTTTGACCTTTCGGAAATTATACCCCTGTCTTACAGGTGTAACACTCAGTTGTTTTACACAGATATCTTATAAATAATGCCAGCTCCTGTTCTGAGCCAGCAGCAACATCAACACCATGATCATCAACAGAATCACAACAACAACGACAACAACAATAATAATAATAATAATAATAGTAATAGTAATAATAATAGTAATAATAATAAAAGTAATAATAATAATAATAATCCTCTTTATCATCATAGCAACCACCATCATTGTCGTGATCGTTAATAAATCAATCAATCTTGTTACTAAGGATTATTTTGTTTCTATTGTGTTTAATCCATTATTTGCACCATACTTAGATTCAATCAAAAGGAAGTACCAACGATGTTAAGGCAAGTATCAAACAGCATATTCATGAAAACAAATAACTGTTTTGATATTAATATTTGCATTCAGATGCACTTAATGTCATTTTTATTAAATTAAAACATAGTGAGTCAATGGATACATTAACTTACGATTGGAAGATATTTCAGACTATAGTTTCTGTGAGTTAATCGGGACTTAAGAGCATAACTCTGAACTCATGTTTTACTTTTTTATTTCAAAATTTAAATTTCTTATATGTCAAAGTAATCTTTTAATTAACCTCTCAACGTTAACTTTTGCAAGGTGTCAAACTTTCAGCATATTTGCACATACTGAATGCCGTATTTACCTAAGTGGTCATGTAGTTCAGTTCAGTTTTATATTGATCTTCCAACGAAATTTCAATATTTTCTTGTTTGATAAAAGGAAAAAAAAACACTAATGTGTTAAAAATAAGTTTAAAATGGCGCCGTTTATACAATCAAATGTTGAAACTATGTAGCACTCCGAGAGCGCAGACCTCCGCTAAGGTAATTTGCTCCATCTCATAACAATGAGGGATTCTTTAACATCCATGTATCCATACGGTGATCCAGATCACCTTTAAAATGTTATCCCTTGTTCACTGGCCTATGCCCAAGCTTCTCAGAAAACCTAATTCAAATCCGTATTTTTCTTTTTGCGTAAAGTCGCTATTTTCTTTTAGGGTAAAGCTGCTATTTTCTTTTTGCGTAAAGTGTTGCTATTTCCTTTTTGCGTAAAGTTGCTATTTTCTTTTTGCGTAAAGTTGCTCGTAACGTTGCTATTTTCTTTTTGCGTAAAGCTGCTATTTTTTGCGTTCAGTTGCTGTTTATTTTTGCTTACTAGCCAACAGGCACTCACACACACACGCCGGCAAAATTATGCCTTTTTCACTTCGCCAAGGTGATAATAATTTGAAATTATTATCACATTGGCGTAGTCAAAGAAACATCAAAAACCTGCTACAGAATAATGGTCAGGAAAATAAATTGAAAGTATCATCAAATGGAAACTGAACGCGTTATTATTCAAATGTTTTATTTCCACTCTGTAAACTCGTGCGCCATCATGATTAAGATTAAAATAAAGTGTTGGCTATGTCAGTCGTTGAACATTGAGACTAATCATTATATTTAAAAAAATGCTTATACGGTGATCCTTGTCCTTATTTAACCGATTTCGGTAAAAGGTCCCATGGACCCATTTCCCAATTCCGGAGTTGGTTTATATTTTCCTAATATAGGAATGAACATAATTCCCAAATCTGAAGATACTAAATCCTTAATACAAAGGGAATATGAATCGAAATTGTTAGTCATGAAATTACCGGTATGGTTATGTATAAACACGATTAAAATAACAAGTTCAAGCAATTGAACACTAGTTTATGTATTTCATTAATTAAATAACTTTCTTAAATGTTTCCCAATTAGCAAGGTTTCACGATGCGAAGTTCCCATTTTATGGGTACCGGACGTCCCCATTCCCAAAGCAGTAAAACAAATCGCTGTATTCAAACATTTTATTACGAGTAATCGTGAAACAATATTTTTAGATATGCGACTTCAGAATGTAGATGAGTTCAGACTCTGACGACATCGGCCCCTCGCCGTCAATGGACGTCGCGCGACTCAGGTTCCTGGAGACGCTAACAGCCGGGTTAGAGACCATGCTGAGATCCGGAAGTCACGCCGACACCACCATCGTCGTCGACGGCAGGGTGTTTCCCTGTCATAAGGTGAGTACAGGCGTACTGAGAGCTTGGCTGATATTAAAAGTTGGTGATTCTTTGAGATATTAAATAGACGGAGCGGTGTCTGTATGCAATACCCGAGTCAGTATTAAGCCCCGATGGGTTTACGACTAGTTTCCGACGTATTTTTGACTCTTTCGGAGGTGGGGGAGGCGGGTCCGGTCCCCTGCCGAGTGCCGGGTCATTTCTGCCGGGTTTATTTTAACGCGGAGTTAAAATTAGTCCCGGCGTTGCCTACAGGTTGACCGATATCCGGTCGATGTCAGACACCATTGACCGGGCGCCTGGTTAAATTTGGGTCTAGTTAATGTGTCTGTATATCTGTTGGGCGCGGGCTGGCTCCGGCAAGACGTCTGCTGGTTCCCGCCAGAAGAATGCCCGACCTCCTTTTGCCTGGCTGGCTCCGGCAAGACGTCTGCTGGGTCCCGCCAGAAGAATGTCGACCTCCTGGTGCCTGGCATGAGCAGACTTCGGCATGATTACGGCATGAGTGTCCCAGGGGCATCATCAGGATATCGGGCGAGTGCCGAACGGACGCTGACACAAAACGGACTAAGATTTCAGGAAAATTTCCTATACAATAGCCGGCCACATCGGACCCAGTAAAATCGTGTCCAATATCGGGGTCTTTGTCTCCTGCCGATGCTTAAAAATTGGGTACATCGGCCGTGCACCGGGTTAGTGACCTAGGCATTATATACATTTAGCAGTAAAATTTTGTTTGCGGTAAAAACATATTGAATTGAGATACTTATGAAACAAGGTGATTAACCTGACTAAAAATAAAAATCTTCACATTTGTGATCACTAACATATTTTCAGATACGTGTAGAGTTAGTGACATATTCGCTTTATTTTGTACTTTTAATACTGCTACGTTTGGTATCGCGGTTATCAACGTCTATAATATATAACGTAACAATATCATTTCGTTTTCGAAGTCAGTAAATCAATTAACATTCGTTTACTTAATTGTTATAAAAAGGCAAACTATCAGTTTAAAAGCATTAACGTGTGCGTGATTCATGACATACTGAAACTTTTGAAATGAGTTACAATTTAGGACTCAAGAAATCTAATGTTTCATGTTACATTTGCGTTCACACGACTTCACTGCAAACAGGCGAGTACTTTTAGGTACATATTACCTTAGGGTTATGCCGATGTACAATGAGGCCAATTTGATATTCGTAGAAAAATCGAGCAATAAAGAAAATAAACAGGCAATTTATTAGGACAGTATAATATAGAATATATATTAACAACACATTATGTTAGCAATACTGAACGTGTCAAGGTGGCTTTAAATAATCATGTTAAAATGAAGCCATTAAGTGGCGTGAGTGCGACAGTAACATCAAAGAAATGGTACAAGACCTATCCCACTCCGCAAACAAGATACGAAACCACATATGAGGCGCGTCGTGTGAAAACCGGTCTTAATGCATGTGCGTTGTGTCGTTCCGGATTAGCCTGTGCAGTCCCAACAGGCTAATCCAGGACGGCACTTTTCGCTTTTATGATATTATCTGGTTCAAGGAAGTCTCTTCTAAACATAAATCCACTGTTGGCCGAAAGTGTCGTACCGGACTAGCCTGTGCGGACTGCACAGGATAAGTCGACGCTTTACGCACATGCATTAAGCCCGGTTTTCCCAAGACGCGCCTCATATATACATCGATATTTATCGTTCACCTGATGTGGATTTTAATGTTTGATTTATGTCTAAATGAAAATTTTCACATTTGTAACTCTACCAGCGTTACGAACTATTATATGTACTGGTATTTCAATGTGTTTCTATTTAAAGGTCTGGACGATTTAAGACCTTCGTAGCGCAACAATAGCACGGTTGATTCCCTGGTGTAACAATATCAACCGCGAAATGACGTACATGTTTGTTGACGCACAATTTGAACGAATGAATGGTGTCTATTTCTGTTTACTACGAAATTCAAATTAGAAAGCAAGTGCGACTTTCATATTTTTTTGGTTTTAATAGTTGTTATTATCTATAAAATCGTAGCAAACAAACACAAAAAACAACCAAAGAAATGAATGATTCCAAAAGGCTTTTTTTATCAAAACATTTTCAAACAATTTTGTTTTCAATAATTAACATTTTAGCACTGCAGAAATATAAGACAATTACTGCTATCATGTCATGCAGATCATTGTACCAACTGCGAGCATTTTCTTTGCGACGATAGTTTAAATTAGATGTAGATAAATTGTCGGGTATTTCTTCCTATCGAAAGTGGGTCTCGCTATAACGCTTAATAATTAGTGTGCGTACACAAAGAGGCATTTCACATGACGAAACGATGTGTGTATTCTAACTATCGAAAGTGGGTCTTGCTATAACGCTTAATAATTAGTGTGCGTACACAAAGAGGCATTTCACATGACGAAACGATGTGTGTATTCTAACTATCGAAAGTGGGTCTCGCTATAACGCTTAATAATTAGTGTGCGTACACAAAGAGGCATTTCACATGACGAAACGATGTGTGTATTCTAACTATCGAAAGTGGGTCTCGCTATAACGCTTAATAATTAGTGTGCGTACACAAAGAGGCATTTCACATGACGAAACGATGTGTGTATTCTAACTATCGAAAGTGGGTCTTGCTATAACGCTTAATAATTAGTGTGCGTACACAAAGAGGCATTTCACATGACGAAACGATGTGTGTATTCTAACTATCGAAAGTGGGTCTTGCTATAACGCTTAATAATTAGTGTGCGTACACAAAGAGGCATTTCACATGACGAAACGATGTGTGTATTCTAACTATCGAAAGTGGGTCTTGCTATAACGCTTAATAATTAGTGTGCGTACACAAAGAGGCATTTCACATGACGAAACGATGTGTGTATTCTAACTATCGAAAGTGGGTCTTGCTATAACGCTTAATAATTAGTGTGCGTACACAAAGAGGCATTTCACATGACGAAACGATGTGTGTATTCTAACTATCGAAAGTGGGTCTTGCTATAACGCTTAATAATTAGTGTGCGTACACAAAGAGGCATTTCACATGACGAAACGATGTGTGTATTCTAACTATCGAAAGTGGGTCTTGCTATAACGCTTAATAATTAGTGTGCGTACACAAAGAGGCATTTCACATGACGAAACGATGTGTGTATTCTAACTATCGAAAGTGGGTCTTGCTATAACGCTTAATAATTAGTGTGCGTACACAAAGAGGCATTTCACATGACGAAACGATGTGTGTATTCTAACTATCGAAAGTGGGTCTTGCTATAACGCTTAATAATTAGTGTGCGTACACAAAGAGGCATTTCACATGACGAAACGATGTGTGTATTCTAACTATCGAAAGTGGGTCTTGCTATAACGCTTAATAATTAGTGTGCGTACACAAAGAGGCATTTCACATGACGAAACGATGTGTGTATTCTAACTATCGAAAGTGGGTCTTGCTATAACGCTTAATAATTAGTGTGCGTACACAAAGAGGCATTTCACATGACGAAACGATGTGTGTATTCTAACTATCGAAAGTGGGTCTTGCTATAACGCTTAATAATTAGTGTGCGTACACAAAGAGGCATTTCACATGACGAAACGATGTGTGTATTCTAACTATCGAAAGTGGGTCTTGCTATAACGCTTAATAATTAGTGTGCGTACACAAAGAGGCATTTCACACGACGAAACGATGTGTGTATTCTAACTATCGAAAGTGGGTCTTGCTATAACGCTTAATAATTAGTGTGCGTACACAAAGAGGCATTTCACATGACGAAACGATGTGTGTATTCTAACTATCGAAAGTGGGTCTTGCTATAACGCTTAATAATTAGTGTTCGTACACAAAGAGGCATTTCACATGACGAAACGATGTGTGTATTCTAACTATCGAAAGTGGGTCTTGCTATAACGCTTAATAATTAGTGTTCGTACACAAAGAGGCATTTCACATGACGAAACGATGTGTGTATTCTAACTATCGAAAGTGGGTCTTGCTATAACGCTTAATAATTAGTGTGCGTACACAAAGAGGCATTTCACATGACGAAACGATGTGTGTATTCTAACTATCGAATGTGGGTCTTGCTATAACGCTTAATAATTAGTGTGCGTACACAAAGAGGCATTTCACATGACGAAATGATGTGTGTATTCTAACTATCGAAAGTGGGTCTTGCTATAACGCTTAATAATTAGTGTGCGTACACAAAGAGGCATTTCACATGACGAAACGATGTGTGTATTCTAACTATCGAAAGTGGGTCTCGCTATAACGCTTAATAATTAGTGTGCGTACACAAAGAGGCATTTCACATGACGAAACGATGTGTGTATTCTAACTATCAAAAGTGGGTCTTGCTATAACGCTTAATAATTAGTGTTCGTACACAAAGAGGCATTTCACATGACGAAACGATGTGTATTTTGTGCATTTCAAAGTATTGTGACGCATAATTACTCAGAATGCGAACGTCCGGAAGTTTACTGATGCAGTGTCGATTTCACGAATGCATCCGGGTGTTTTACTATGGTCGACTACATTTTATTAGAAGTAATATTTGTACATGTAAGTACATGTGCATGTATGGGAAAAAAAAAGTTTTGAAGATTCACGCTAGACTCGTAATATCTTGACAAGAAAAATGAACAAATATTTTGCTTTTTTACTCATGATAGTCCTTTGGATATTTTAATTAGTATTGTTTAACCTTATTGCAAAAAGTATTTCATTTCTCGTATATAATCTTAAATACACTACCAATTCACATGAATTATTGTATATTGCATTTTCGAAATTAAAAAGAATATACCCTAAATGCGACAGACCCACGACATTGCCAATTTGTTTTAGATTTCTTGCCTGTAATAATTTAGTATTATATTGACATTTCATTTGTTCGCGTATTGCATTAATCTTAACATTAGTGTCAAATCGTTCATTTACAATACAAAAACATTAACCTCGTTAATCGGTTAAAGTTACCACGTTACAACACAGTTAATTCTTGATTTATTAGTTGAACAAATTGCCTCTTATGTAGCAAATCAAGTTTTTTTTAATAAATCTTAATAAACTAATTTGAAGTTTGTTTTATTTGTATAATGCTGAAAGAGTTGCAACAGCTTTAACTTAAGGGCTTTAAAAAAATGCATAATGCTTTTGAAGTTCTTGTACAACGTTCTATTATGAAATAATTACAAATTGTTGCATGTTCACGTAAACGCTGCATTCTGATTGAATAATCAGCTCATGTGACCTGTCAATCATACCCCGATGAATCGGCTGCTATGCAAATTACCTCGTTATTATTCATGAACGTACTATTTTTTCATTATTTGCGAAATGACGGCATTTGTTTTGCGCAAACGTTTGTACAATGTTTACTATAACGTTCGTAAACACAAATGGCTGGTTCATAGGTTGCCGGTGTTGAAGACGATGAACTGTTTAACACATTTACTGGGAGTTTAACATTGTTTTTACGAGAAAGTCCACTCTAAAATGATTCATATCTATTTGTAATGTCTGGCGAGATATTAGAAATGCTAACTGTGTCTTTCGACAAAAATGAAACCGACGGCGTTTATGCGTAAATTAGGCGTAATTTTTGTCGGCCAGTTTATACACTGATTAACTTGTATACAACTAAGTCTTAAGAATTGAATAGCAATTTTCTGCATTTCATGGGTGTATGAACTGTCGGGAAAATTACGCCTAAGCGCTCAATAAAATATTGTCTCACTTTTCGGTGATGATATAACACGTTATCACACCGAAACAAACACATAACCTCTATTTATCATTTTCAGTATTGTTAAAGCTATTTATTTTTAAAACTTGCTTAACGGATCAGCCGCCCAACATTTGTACATTTCCAGGTCCATTTCCATATATAAAACCTAAAACATATATAAAACCTAACACATATCTAAAACCTAACACATATCTAAAACCTAACACATATCTAAAACCTAAAACATATCTAAAACCTAAAACATATATAAAACCTAACACATATCTAAAACCTAACACATATCTAAAACCTAACACATATCTAAAACCTAACACATATCTAAAACCTAACACATATCTAAAACCTAACACATATCTAAAACCTAAAACATATCTAAAACCTAACACATATCTAAAACCTAAAACATATCTAAAACCTAACACATATATAAAACCTAAAACATATATAAAACCTAAAACATATCTAAAACCTAACACATATCTAAAACCTAAAACATATCTAAAACCTAAAACATATCTAAAACCTAAAACATATCTAAAACCTAACACATATCTAAAACCTAACACATATCTAAAACCTAAAACATATCTAAAACCTAAAACATATCTAAAACCTAAAACATATCTAAAACCTAACACATATATAAAACCTAAAACATATATAAAACCTAAAACATATCTAAAACCTAAAACATATCTAAAACCTAACACATATCTAAAACCTAACACATATCTAAAACCTAAAACATATCTAAAACCTAACACATATCTAAAACCTAAAACATATCTAAAACCTAACACATATCTAAAACTTAAAACATATATAAAACCTAACACATATCTAAAACCTAAAACATATCTAAAACCTAACACATATCTAAAACCTAAAACATATCTAAAACCTAACACATATATAAAACCTAAAACATATATAAAACCTAAAACATATCTAAAACCTAACACATATCTAAAACCTAAAACATATCTAAAACCTAAAACATATCTAAAACCTAAAACATATCTAAAACCTAACACATATCTAAAACCTAACACATATCTAAAACCTAAAACATATCTAAAACCTAACACATATCTAAAACCTAAAACATATCTAAAACCTA
Organism: Congeria kusceri; assembly: GCA_027627225.1. Lineage (NCBI taxonomy): Eukaryota > Metazoa > Mollusca > Bivalvia > Myida > Dreissenidae > Congeria > Congeria kusceri. The sequence goes on along the minus strand of CM051036.1, from coordinate 53,667,377 downwards.
ACACATATATAAAACCTAAAACATATATAAAACCTAAAACATATCTAAAACCTAAAACATATCTAAAACCTAACACATATCTAAAACCTAACACATATCTAAAACCTAACACATATATAAAACCTAAAACATATATAAAACCTAAAACATATCTAAAACCTAAAACATATCTAAAACCTAACACATATCTAAAACCTAAAACATATATAAAACCTAACACATATCTAAAACCTAAAACATATCTAAAACCTAAAACATATATAAAACCTAAAACATATATAAAACCTAACACATATCTAAAACCTAACACATATCTAAAACCTAAAACATATATAAAACCTAAAACATATATAAAACCTAAAACATATCTAAAACCTAACACATATCTAAAACCTAACACATATCTAAAACCTAACACAACGATTGTGCCACATGTACGTATTCGGTGAGAAATGCATCCAAACTTGAACGTAAAAATAGCAAACATGGTGAAAAATGTTTAATTAAACACTTTAAGCTGACATCAATGCTAATATTTCTTTTCTTTGCGCTTTTATTCATTGCTGTATGTTTCTAGAAATGTTGTTTTTTTCAACGCTATACTTCTTGTATTGTAAGATGGAATTATGATTTGTCCCCACTATCCATCCAACATTTTGAAGTTTCCGGTTTCAGTCGGTTGGATCTGATCTCTGTTTAATTATTTCGTCTTCTGTTATGACTTATCTTCTGTTTTCTGTTGACAAGATGTGTGGCTATGAGTAGAATCCCTTAATATCAGAACGGTCCAATCCTTAATTTGGAGTGACCGTGTTCAACATTGTCATTTAACCTTATATATTTGCAGATAGTTTTGAGTGCGATGTCGCCGTACTTTGAGGCCATGTTCAACCATGACATGATAGAGACACGCGGGGGCATTGTCACCCTGCACGACATAGAACCAGACATATTTGACTGCCTGTTGCGCTTCATGTATACAGGTAGATACCTTCATTCATGTGTACCAGTATTATCATATTAGCCGCACGATGTTGAAAACACTATTATGTCTATAATGTGTGCATTGATACATACTACACGTGAAACAATATATTTTGCACCCGAACCTCCCGAAAATTATGTCAGTAGCTGAGAAGTTAACCTGCTGATAAATGTGTGGTAACTAAATACCCATTGATGTCTTTTAGTTTGTAGAATTATGTTTCGAACGATGATCCTTCTGCACCCAAATTGTTTCGTTCCATACGACCTATACAATACTCACGACCACTGTTTTTCAAATCACAAGACCACTGTTTTTCAAATCATACGGCCACTGTTTTACAGATCCCACATTTCTATAATCGAATAAAAAGCGTACTGGTAGCATAGAAACATACTTTAAAATGACTAATTTCACCATTCCCAAATGATTTGTATTTGCAAGCGTCGAAGTCGTTGGTCATGTAGCAGGGTATTCAGTGGAGTAACATTGGAGGCGTGTCGTGTCAAAACCGGGCTTAATGCACGTGCGTAAAGTGTCGACCCAGATCAGCCTGTGCAGTCCGCACAGGCTGATCCGGGACGACTCTTTCCGCTTTTATGGTATTTTCTGTTTAAAGGCAGTCTCCGCTAAACATAACATGCACTGTTAGCGAAAAGTGCCGTCCTGAATCAGCCTGTGCGCACTGCAAAGGCTAATCCGGGACGACACTTCACGCACCTGATTTAAACCCAGTTTTCAACGACACATCAATTTATTTTACTGTAATCCTATAATATTGGTTTTTATTATTGTCCAATTAGTATGAGAGATAGTCAGTGTGAAAATGTGTATGTGTTAGTGAACTGTTTTTAAATGCATTCCATGATTTTTATTGTTAATACACATGATCGATAGTCTAATACACATTGATCGATAGTCTAATACACATTGATCGATAGTCTAATACACATTGATCGATAGTCTAATACACATGATCGATAGTCTAATACACATTGATCGATAGTCTAATACACATTGATCGATAGTCTAATATACATTGATCGATAGTCAAATGTCCTAGTTTTAAGCTTTTTTTATGTTTTAAGCTTTTGCAAAGTTATACAAGCAACGCGAAATTGTAAAATCTTAGAGCAATATACTTTTGCTTAGACATTGTTTATTTCACACACTGGTTCGTGGTGAGTCATTTTAATATGATTGTATTGTTTTTATTATTATTTATTGGTAATAATTGTATTATTACCGGTTTAATTTCGTACTGTGGTATTCGTAAATGTATTGTTATTTGAATTATTCATACATTAGCATTGTTATAAATATTAAATACGATAAATGTATTGTTTCGGACCATTTAAGTATATAATAAAATTATTAGAACCCCATTGGCTCAGTTCATTAATGACCAGACCCCGCTACAGTCACTATTTTGCGGAAAAGATATATCATGTGCTATAGACGTACCCATCCTGCTTCTTATTTTCAGGCGTCGAGGTGGTTAATCACAATAACGCAGAGCATAATGATATATCATGTGTTGTAGACGTAGTTAATTGTGTTCTTATTTTCAGGAGTCGAGGTGGTTGATCACAATAACGCGGAGCAGATCTTCAAGGCTTCCTCCATGTTACAAATACCATGCCTCCAGGAGCGCTGCGAGGACTTCCTTCTTACCCAGGTTTCCAAGGATAATTGTCTCGGAATCTGGAAAATTGCAAGGGCTCACAACTGCAAAAATCTGGCGGAAATCGCTTTGATCAGCGTTGTTGAACATTTTCGGGATATATGTAATTCAAACGATTTTCAAAGCCTAGAAGTTTATGATTTGGTAGCGCTTCTAATCAGTGATTCTCTCGCAGTTCCGAACGAGGAAAGCGTGTGCGATGCCGTTTTGTCCTGGCTGAAATTTGAACCTTCACGAAAATCTCATTTTTCATCAATTTTGGAAGTTCTCCGATTGCCATTGGTAACTCCGGAATACATGTTCAGTTTTATGGGGGAGGATTTGAACATGGATTCAAAGGGTAACGAGTATGTTCAAGACGCGTTTAAGTTTCATTTATGTCCTTCCAAACGATCGCAGTTCTCTTCTAAACGGTTTCAACAACGGAAACTGAGCGAGCGAAATGACTGTTTGGTAATTATGGGCGGGTTACTCAAAACGGTTCCTCGGTTCCAAACGACAAAAGAAGTCGTCTGCTACAGTTTCCAGCAGGAGCAATGGTTCTATTTGCCCTCCATGCCGTACGATCCCGGTTACGAATTTGCCGTCTGCTCGCATGGTTCAGATATTTACGTATCCGGGGGTTGGCTAAAACTGCAAGGTTTAACTGTATACAAATCGGAACAAAACAAGTGGAACACGTGCGAGACGATGACCAAGGGCCGGTGTGGTCACTGCATGGTCGCCACCACGCAAGCGATCTACGTGTTCGGAGGCAGAGACGGAACCGCGCCGGCACTGACTAATATAGAAGAGTTCGACATCAGGTCAAAGAAATGGCGAATTGCGGGCGAACTAATTTTGGGCATTAGATCGATGTCGTCTGCAGTGGCAGGCGAGGCTGTCTTCTTGTTCGGTGGGATAACCGAAACCGACAAAGACTCTGACAAAGTGCAGTGTTTTGACACTCGGCTAGGCACGGCAACAATCATAGGCGATCTTCCTTTCGCATGTCGTATCACTCGCTCTGTAACCATAGATAAACAGGTGTATATAGTGCTTCCTGATGGCCGGGTGGTAGCACTAGACAATTCCGTCACCTCCCGTAAAGCTATCCAATCTCTATCTGAGCTTTCGTTTTCTTTTGATACGGAAGACTCAGAGCGACCTGCGTCAGAAATTCCACTGACGTCTCTTCGAGTGTCGCCACTTCTCCCCTGTCCTTCTTCCCCGAAATTCTTCTCTACTCGTGTCACAGAGAAAGAAAACGCGCTTGGAAAAGTGGCTGGACGAATAAGTGGCTTCAACCAACATCACTTCGAAGCAATCCAACACGACGGAAAACTGCACTTAGTCGGAGGCAAGACTCCTGACAACACGATCCTGCGGGATATAATGGTGGTGGATCCCGAGGGGTGTCGGATGGTAGGGCAGATTGAAATGCCGGCCGCCAGGTGGTGCTTCGGTTGTGAGAAAATTGTCATTCGTAAGGAGTACCTGCAGAACGCAATAGGGGTTGTGTAATAGACATGTTTATCCATTTCTGTTTTACGTATTTTAATTTGTAAACATATACCAGCAGTTATTAAAAATGCATATCTCTATGCTGCTATATTCACATTAGAAAAGTACTGTACGATTTTTATACCTTATCTTCGAGTCTCTTTTGTTACCCACTAATAAAATACATCTTTATGTCGCATTAAAAACTTCAACATCGACAAAAAGCTATTTTATTTATCGAAAAACTTTCCTTAAGCAAAGTCTACATTCCGTTTAAATGAGGATTATAAGAACTACACATGCGCCACCATACAGTCTCGCTCATCGATCCGCTGTATATACATGTTCTATATTTTATGCTGCGCAGTAACAAATATTTTAGTTTTAAATTCCTCTAAATACGTATTTCTGAACATTAGTTTTTTTCTAAACCTTTGCTATAGTTTTTTTTAACATACTGACTTCCTTAAAATACATAGATGGTTTTTCAAGTTGCTATTTTCGTACAAAATCGTGCAGTCTCTCTTTAAATGTCCCTGACAGTAATCATATTGTCCATCTTGCATTTGTTCTCTTTTATTGTGAATGTCCGCGCTTTCTTTTAAAAGCACGTGTAATATTCATCACTCTTGTGATCGTTCTAGTTCTATTTATATCTTTAATTTACATCTCTGTTGCGCTTGAAATAACTCATCCTTTAATAGGCTCTACCTCAGAGGATCTTGGATCACTTCAAATGTTTTCATTATTGAACTATCTAAGACTATCTTCAAATCGCACGTCCTTACATACATTTACCAGACGTTATAACGCATCAAATGAAAATTGTTGCAATTGTTGCGTGTTTCTTCTGCTTTTCAGGTGAGTTCCTCCTATTGAATGCTCTATTATATCTACATATAGATGATATAGTACTGACACTTGCTGGTTCTGCTTGGTAATTATTAGTTTTGGTGATTCGACTCGTTTAAAGGTGCAGTTTCAGAATTTTAGGCTCTGAGAAATGATATTTTTTTCAACTGACTTTCTTGATGTATAATTGATTTGAGGCATGTCGTGGGAAACACGGGCTTTATGCATGTGCGTAAAGTATCGTTCCGGATTAGCCTGTGCAGTCCGCACTTCCACCTACAGTAGATTTATGTTTAGAAGAGACTTTCTTGAAACAGTAAATACCATAAAAGCGGGAAGTGCCGTCCTGCAGTCCGCACAGGCTAATCCAGGACGACACTTTACGCACATGCTTTAAGCCCGGTTTTCACACGACACGCCTCATTTATTGTTCATATTTTAAGGTTTGAAAAGCATTTTGCTTGTGCAAAGTTACCTTTTAAACGAATATATGTTATTTTTCAAGGAAAAAGGGGCTACCTGGTAGACAAACCATAGTAATGTTTTACACAAAAAGGCATAATAAATATCCAAATAATTGTGTTTTGCAACCAAAACAGCATAACAGACAAAATGTTTTGATAGATTCTACAATTTCCTATTTAAAAATGCCATTTTCATAGAAATATTGTTCCAATCCCATACTGTAAAACTGTCCATTTAAAGGTGAAAGTGTGTTTCCTCCAATAGAGTGTTTCGGAAGTTACACACCTTGGGTGAGTTGCTCAAAACATTGACGGCCAATTAAGCTAACAGCCGTTAAAATTTGGATGAAAATATTTACGTAAAATAAACATAACAACATTAAACTGTGAGTTTATTGTACATAAACTGTTATGCTGGAATAACTTTTAAATGTTTAATAAAGATTTTGCTCCTAATATGTATGTTATTTACGTCTAAAGTGTACAGGCTGCGAACTTAATTGACCGTTAAAGTTTTGAGCAACTAGTTCCTGATTAGGCCGTACAAATTTGATTCTATGTTTAGCATACCCATGATTTTTCGAAACTTACCAACCAGCCAGGAAAAAACAAACAAGTCGATAAACAACTTTTTTCTTTCACAACCTATTCATGGCAGTGGTACGAGCTAAAACTAAATGTTAACTTGCAAAACTGCTTTATATATCAACTTCATATTGGGAACCTACTGTATCACAGTATTATAACTGGGTAAATTGACTAGCTGCACTCTATGTTTTACAAATGCTAGTAAAACACATAGAAGTCCACTTTTGTTATTTTTTCCTAATTGTTTACTCTTTCCAACTCGATTTTTCATATTGTCAAAATTGTTTTTTGTTCGTTCTTGCATCCGAAAACATACCAGCCTGAGGATGCTAAACATAGAATCAAATGGGTATGGCCTTATGAGTAAAACCGACACGTTATTTATACATGTTTATAGATACAACTATAAAAATAATGCGCATACATATAAAGTATGTTTATATGAAACGTATCTTTGGTGTTTATTTGGTAATTTGGGAACATTTACTTTGGTCTTTATTATGTTTTGTTTTGTAATGTAATGCTATATAGTAGTGATCCGTTAGTAATGGTAAAGCTGCCACGGTACACAGTTATCTCATAAATGTATATTTTTCAGGTGTTGTGTTATTATTATGTTATTGTTTTATATACACGTTTAGTGTTCTTATTATATGTTTTGCGTATTTAAGTAGATTACAGAGGGTAAAACACATGAGTTTGTTGTTGCTGTTTTCTTTATTATTTGTATAATTGGTAATAGTTGCTTTATTAGCGAAAAAAGGGAAATAAATATGTATCAGGAAATGATGAAGTTTTGAATGGTGACAATGAAAATGTTATGTTGAAGGAAATGGAACGCTCACTATTGTGTTAAGCTGAAGACAAATACTATACAATTACACATTATTTAATAAAAATGCGCATTTATCATTGAATAAAGGGAAATAACTCTGGAGAAAATTGACTGAACCAAGTTAAAATTGACGTCCTTTACCGCAGTACGTTCGTTTATAGTTATCTTAAGTTTCATGGTATTCTACACGCCAGTCACTGAGAAATGGCAGCGGACGGACGAGCGGACGGACGGACGGACAACGCCATTTCAATATCCTCTCCCGATTTTATTGGCGGGGATAAAAAGACCGCTTAGGCTACTTTATTACACTGTCCAAACAACATGTGTGCTTGTGTTGTTTTGCTCCCCCAAACAAATTCGGTATATAGTCGCCGCTTTGTCCGTCCGTCTTTCCGTCCTGTTTTCTTGTCCGGACTATTTCTCAGCAACTACTGGCCAGAATTCAATGAAACTTCATGAGAAACTTCTTAACCAAGAGGAGGTGTGCAATGAACCAGGACGTTCCGCTTCAATGATTTTTCTTAGAGTTATGGGACTTTGAAAATTTCTGAAATAAGTATTTAGTATTTTCCAGACTATATCTCAGCAACTAATGGCCAGAATTCAATGAAACTTAATGACGTTCCGCTTTTTATGGACTTTGAAAATTTCTGAAATAAGCATTTAGCGCACAATTCTTGTCCGGTTCATTTCTACGCAACTACTGACCACAATTCAATGAAACTTAATAGGAAGCTGTATTATCATTGGAGGTGTGCACTTAATCAGGTCGTTCCGTTTCAATGGTTTTTCTCAGAGTTATGGGACTTTGAAGATTTCTGAAATAAGTATTAAGTGCGCAATTCTTGTGCGGAGTATTTCTCAGCAAGTAGTGGCCAGCATTCCATGAAACTTTATAGAAAGTTTGACATTACCAAGATGAGGTGTGCACTGAACAAGGACGTTCTGTTTCAATGATTGTTTTAGAGTTACGGGACTTTGAAGTTTTCTGAAATAAGCATTTAGTGCGTAATTCTTGTCCGGTCTATTTCTATGCAACTATTGGCCAGAATTCGTTGAAACTTTATAGGAAGCTTCATTACCAAGAGGAGGTGTGGCCTGAACCAGGACGTTCTGCTTCAATGATATTTCTTAGAGTTATAAGGCTTTGACAATTTCTGAAAAGAGTATTTAGAGCACAATTTTTGTCCTGGCTATTTCTCCGCAACTATTGGCCAGAATACTATTAAACATCAAACTTATAAATCTTAAAGACGAATCCTAGTTCATCCTAAAGACAAAACCGACAAGAAAGACATTTGCGGTCCAATCTACCACATTAAGTGTGATGGTCACGAAAATCAACAGTGTATCAAGGACTATATAGGAGAAACAGAGCGAAACTTGAAAGCAAGATTCATGGAGCACATGAGACCTAGTTCAACATCGTCGGAGGTCTCGCGCCACATTCACGAGATTAACGTGGGTCTTGACATATCCTTGGGCAATGTAAGGATTCTGGACCGTGAACCTTCCTGGTTCGAGCGAGGAGTCAAGGAGGCTATCTATATATGCGCGTTGAAACCCGAACTCAACAGGGGTGGGGTCGTTTCCAGCTCTCGCACATCTGGGACCGTTCGTTAACATCGCTCTCGCCAATTAGCGATTTTAGCGGTCCCCAGCAATTTACCATTGTGCTGACGAAGTCCGTAGTACACGGACGAAAGCTCCAGGTATGCTTTCAAAAATGTGTGCGTGATAGTCAAAAGTTAAATCTTTATTTGGATTACATTGAAACTGTATGTGTTGCTTCATTATCAAAATGAGATGCGCGAAGCACAGGGCGTTCCATTTCAGTGATTTTCAATGAAATGATGGGACTTTGATTCCTACTGCTTGGCAAAGCGCATTGGGGAGCATCCATCAGTACACTGATATCCTTGTTGTATGTGTTACGTGTCTGTTCTGTAACAAGCATAAGACTGTTGTGCTTCTATTTTATGACTCGACGAAGAGAAGACTTTTTGTTTGCTTTATTATATATTTAGTAAAACTAAAGTACATATAACATTAACCGAAACATACATATCGCACAGCACGTGCATCTCCAGTAACAATATTAATGCTGAATAAAAACCACAACAACAGGTGAATGTACTTGCTCAAAGTATCAACCTAGAGAACAGTTTGAACAATTTCTCACTTTTCTACAAGCCTTCCGAAAGAAAATAAATCACGGACAAAACATAATGGAAACTAAAACATGTAAAATAATTGGTTTCTGATTTATATTTTTCAATACAATATACAGTTTGTGACAGTATTTGATCGAGTTCTATACATATAGTGATTGTTTTACGCATGTTTTTACTGTTCAGGCATAACTATAAAAAAAAACGCACATTTTTATGCCCATCTGGAGTTCAATATCTTTAATCAGATTGAATAATAACACTTAAACATGGCTGTTTCATTTGCCATTTGTCACACAATCATATTGACCTACCGGATCCGTGACAGGGCCTGCAATGTTTACATCGTCATACCGGTCTTCGTTCAATGGTTTTGCTATGGCGCCTATTTGTACTAGTTGCATTGCGTTTCGTCCATGTGCTTTGACGATGGAAACATCTTTTTCTTCTTGAGTCGTTTTAATCCTGTCGTATAGGTCTGATTTTGCAGTGCTATATAAACGCTCGTATTGTGCGCTAGTTTCCCGTTGTGCCTTTGTCAAATGTAAATTTACATTGTCAGAAGTACAGATTTCAGCGTATGTATTATCCATGGTCGTTTTGTCGAGACTGTCATAAGGCCTGTCATCAAGTGTGTATTCATCCGATCGTAATTCCTCAGGTCTAGTTGTAGTGGTCTGACCTTTCCTGGGAAATAAAGATTATACCACTATAAAATCATTCTGTCTTCATATTTTAAATATAAGCTCTCATAATTGCTGATGCTTTGTTCATGCTTTTAACGTCTAAGAAAATTTATTTCGAAATAGCATCGTTTAATTTATTACTGCTTTTCCAAATATTGATAAACAAAGCAATTAAAAGTGATTATTTAATCGAATGTGAATGTATGCAAATATCACTATTACATAAAACATGGTTTGTCACAGGATATGTTACTGTGAAGTACATCGTCCATTGAAAAACAATCGTATTGGTCGTCATACGCAGACATAATTGCTATAACACGTTTTTTAATGCACGACATATTTGCTCAACTTCATTCCATTTAATAATGCTTCTTACTTCCGACGACAGTAACAAACAATGCGTATTCCTGCCGCTAACACGGCTACTGCACCTGCCACGGGGCCACCGATTAAGATTGCGGGCTGGGCATTACCGCCGTCTTGTTTTTCGCAACCTAAAATATTCAAGACGTTGTTACGAAAATCCATCAAATTTACTAATCATCTTGATAGAACATAATATAGATTTGAAACTTGTAATGAATCTTTTTGTTGCTCTCCGGGAAGCATGCCCGGCACGGATCGTTAGCATCTACACTGAGGAGCTGAACACACTGTCCGCCAATGAAGCAAAACCCGTCCTGAAACAAAGTTCGGATTGTTACACTCATAAAATATTGTAGATGAAACACGTAAAATCATATTGATCCTACTCATGTAATATGAAACTTAATATATGATCAGAGCTGTTAACCACTTCAATATATGTACCTATGTAGGAATAGTTCAAATTCATCATATACACGGTCTAAGCAGCTGATGTACACAACCATCATAAGCAACATATTCTTTACGTACAACATTTCTGACTGAGCTAAATATTAGCAATGCATTATCAAATTTGGAACATACGAAAACAGCCAACAACAGGAAACATATATTTGCACACGTCAACCACAAACATACCTTTAACTTAAAATGAAGTCCCGAATCAGATATCAAGTGTTCCTGACACAAGTCTTGATAGACGTACATAGATCTGGTGTTACTGAAGGTTATACCGTTGTATGTTGGACAGATTGTGTCTGTATACAAAAGCGTCAGCACCGACGGCTACCATTTCAGGTACACAGCACTGACCAGTGAACATGTCTTTATATATCCCTTTCACAGTCTTCTTTCCAGCGTTCCTCACGGATCCGTTCAGAAGAATCTCACGTTAAGAAAAGTGCTTCCATAAAAACAAAGCACTGTAGCATCACAAGTTTACACATATTAACTATTAATTGTTCGTTCTATTAATCTATTAATCTTAAACGTAGTTTAATTTGATCATGAACTAATTAATTAATAGTCATTTGATTGAAATATTAATGTTTTGCAAAGCTTTTTGAGAACAAAATTGTTTATATTTTACCATTAATCTCATGTTTCAACTACAGACAAATTGAGCTTGTTAATATAATGTAAACTAGTTATCACATAAACAAAACAAAAATGATCATTATAGTTTCTTTACGGATAATGTAAACAAATAACAAGCATGTTATAATCGTATACTGTTCGAACATTTAAGGTACGAGTTATTAAAAATAACTTGTGTTATGCAATGGGTGAATTATCTTAACTATTACTTACAATGTCACCCTCAATAAGACACGAAAATGTCGTCCACAAATTATCAAAGAAAATGTAGAAGCAGGTTATATGTGTTCCACGAGAGCTGAAGAATCCATTGCCTTCTAGATCAGTTATGACTGGCGCCACACGGTCGTCTATGCTACAATCGTCACCATGATAGTGGGGCTTGCATACGCATTGACCTAAATGTAAAATAATGCACTTAAATGGGTAAATGTAACCTAACGGACACATTTATTACAACATACATAGTTCATTATGTCTACGCATCGTCGCGCAACAGCTGCCACTGCACATAATATATAAACACAATATTTGATCGTGTTAATTAAAGGGACCTGTTCACAGATCGATGAATAGACAATTTTTCAACTTTTTGTCACCGATTCTAAAAATAAAAGAACTGTGTATACAAGGGAGTAAAATAACACTACGGACCTAGAAATATACTGTGAAGACCGTTTCCTTTACGAGTAATTATCAGTTGACATTGATAAAATTTTAAAGCGTTTGTAACGCTAAACGATGGAATAAGTTGGAGTGTTTCTGTTGTTTTCGTTGAAACTGTTGACATCACGTGGAACACTTACATAAAGTAAATAATGAAGAGTGAACTATAGAAGTCGGAATGGCCGAGTGGTTAATGCGATAGCCTTTTAATCAGGGGGTCCCGGGTTCGAACCCCGGTTTCAGACCTGCGTGCAGAAGTTTCGTCAGGAATTTAATGGCATGTTGACAATTTCTTAGGGTATGTTTTATCTAATGCAAGAACTGGATTGTCTCTGAATCATAAAAGAAGACACGAGTGTGCAAATATTCTATTTGATAAGAATTCAAGGCTTCCAACACTGCTGACGAGATTTACTTAAAGAAAATGCAATCCTTGCGCACACTACACACTCTTTAAATCTTTGAAATATTAAAGATTTAATTAAAGAAGCTTGTTGAAGATTTCATAATCTGACCTTCTTACCGTCCAGATCACAAATTCCAGTTTCATAACTACATTTGAAAGCACACGCTGTTTTAACAAACATTTCTACAAATTCACTGTGGTGGGCGACGAAGACTGCGTCCTTATCCAAAAGAAACTGGATATTTGTGTTAATTGCAAGAACCATTGGTGTTGCTGCTGAGAAATCGTTATATAGCTGAAGAAAGACACATTAATTAACACTAAGCTGCCCATCAATAACTGAGCATTACGATACAGTAGCAGATATGTGCAGGAATATAGTTGTGGAATGTACAATTCATAGAAAATATTGTGCTTACAAATACCTGTAGTATTGTAACCCATTTTAGAAAACCATGCTGTGCAAGTAAGTAGGTATTTACGTAAATGATTTATTTGTTTCCAAAGCTGGGGCGTAATATTTTTGATACATTAATTGCATTTTAAAATAAATGTATTCTCAATGCAAGTTTGTTCTCATGTAACCAATGAAAATGGTTTCAACGGATTACCTGTACTGTATGTGCACAATATCCTTGGATGGATTCCTTGTTTTCCCCTGCATACTCTAACAGACTTTCAACGGCCCAAAATGAATCATTTACAAATGTTTTACAGTAGCTCTCGGCCTCATCTCGTGTGACTGTACTGCGCGTGGACTAGTAAACATGTACAAATATTATTATATTCTTCATTCCAGGAAAAACACGCTTTTGAATAGAACCATCTTTCTAATCTGTCTCTTGTAAACGGGTATTACATTTAGTGCGTAGTTTATGCAAAGTGAACAATGTACAAGAACACACGATGTTTAATTTGTTATGCTGGTACACTACAAAACAACTGTAAGCCCTATGTTCTAACTTAACTGCCTCTGTATGAGGTATACCATTTTCAATAATGGTGAGTTTGCATCAACTCCATTCTGATTGTTTCCCATCCGTTCATTCTCCTCTTCCCGTGTGTTTGCGTTTGTGTCATTTTTATTTGCACATCTGTTGTACTTTTTGTCTTCGTAATTGTTACAATCTATGGTATCAAATGAAGAGCATACGGACCGCTGTTGATGGTCGCCAAGAACATTGGAGTTGTTTGGGTACGGTTCACATATACAAAACGTGTGGTCGTCGCGATTCCATTTAGCAGAATTCTCACGACCGAGTGATGAGAACAGATTGTTGTTATCATCAACTCTGCAAAGGTTACATACGTGATTCAAAACAGTTATAATAACACAGGTTATTAATAATAAAGAAGCACAAACAATATAGTGATCTTATAACAACATTTCTTTATTTACCGCCAACTGTTAATAAAACTAGGATGCCTTCTGGAAAAGCAGTTCCCACTTTGTAGCATATCTGCCGAAAGCCCGTTTTGATGGATCAAGTCATCAGATATGCCCCCATTGTATGTTCCACAAAGTCCTCGGCTCTCGTCGAAATCTTTGGCGGACATATATATGTCAACATTCATATAACCTTTGTACAGAGGCCACTGTAATATGTCAGCTACAACAGTTGTCCCTGAAGGAGTAATCACCTAGAAGAAAAAAAACACGAACTATTAAAAGTGTTTAAAGTTTGTATGTACGATCTTACAACCTCAATAGTGGCATACATTAACACAACCTGACAAAGTTAATTACCATATAATTCGATATAACTGGAATAAAATGTAAGAAGAACCGTTGTTTTAGAACGCATAATTCTCTAGTTAAATCAAAAACTAGTTTCCGACTATAAAGTCAAAAAAGGAATGCATGTATATTCGCTTACTTGACAGTTGGTTTTGGATACACTATACTAATAAACAAAGAAAAGATGACAAATGTTGTTGTTTTTTTATTCATTCGATATTTAAGTGTTTCCTTTGTAATATTTTTTTCTGTCTAAGGTCAAGTTATTTTATCACTTTCATGACTTTATTTTATAAATTACTGATAAACAAATTATAAATACACACTTTAACTGATGATATAGCAACACGTGTATCGAATGAAACATAAAAACTGTGTTGTGCAACTTTGATTATATACAAAGTGCTGAACTGGTGCTCTCCTCTGCTATGTTTATGATAAAACGAAACTGCATAATGATTAAACTTAACAAACATTAACAATATATTGACACATATTGAACGCACCTATATACATATATTAATCATACCGTAAGGCGTAAAAAAATAAGGGTAGGTAGGTCGAGATTTTTTTAATTTTTTTTGGTAAATGATCAAGTTGAAGATTCTTAAACTGAATCAATATTAAAAACATATCAGTAATATCCTTAAACATTGTTTATAAGTGGAGACTATCGAAACAAAACACTTATTTATCCAAAACACATAAATATTGAAAAAGGTAAATAAAACAAAAATCAATCTGACAAACCAAATAAAATGTTCTAGAGTCGGGGCATTTTTTTAGGGTAGGTCGGGTTACCTGAAACAAACCTATTTTTTTACGCCTAAGAGGAATTCACGTGTATTTTTGTCAAGTCAGTCGTCCCTAATAAGATTGTGTCCCCTTGTTTACATATCTGATTTCTGTGAAAGGGTAATCATTAGCATATTTATTCTATGCGGTGTTTGTTATTTCTCATGACATTTGTCAATTATTGCGTTATTTCATATAACTGCGGTGCACCTTGTATACGTGTTGTGTCCCCTCCTTCATTTCAACCTTCAACGTCCGGACGTCTTCGCACATGAGAAAGTCTATGTATGGCACACTGTTGCGAAGGTCTATAACGAACACATTTCCGCCTGCCCTAATAGCGAGTCCACACACGCCACACTGTTGCGAAGGTCTATAACGAACACATTTCCGCCTGCCCTAATAGCGAGTCCAAACACGCCACACTGTTGCGAAGGTCTATAACGAACACATTTCCGCCTGCCCTAATAGCGAGTCCACACACGCCACACTGTTGCAAAGGTCTATAACGAACACATTTCCGCCTGCCCTAATAGCGAGTCCACACACGCCACACTGTTGCAAAGGTCTATAACGAACACATTTCCGCCTGCCCTAATAGCGAGTCCACACACGCCACACTGTTGCAAAGGTCTATAACGAACACATTTCCGCCTGCCCTAATGCGAGTCCACACACGCCACACTGTTGCAAAGGTCTATAACGAACACATTTCCGCCTGCCCTAATAGCGAGTCCACACACGCCACACTGTTGCAAAGGTCTATAACGAACACATTTCCGCCTGCCCTAATAGCCAGTCCACACACGCAAGTTGTTTGATTAATTTTGCAGAACGTCCGACGTTCTGTAAATAACAACCAGTTTTAAAAGACATCATATTCACATTAAATGTTTCCACGTTTATTTTCGTTATGTACTTATTTGTCGTTATTTGTTTTATTGATATGGACGCCTTAGACTACACTGGTTAGTGGATGTTTTATTTCGAGTTTTTGTTTTCACTAATAAGTAAAGCAATTCTCTGGTTATTGTAAGATAATTACTATATCAAAATAGTGCTGTAGCAAATAAATCGCAATCCTCATCAAGTGTTGTTTGTTTTAAACTATGTTAACAGGTAACGTAAAATATATGGCCCGCACTTTCACCCAACCGAACTGCATAGGACTGACTTTTGTAGGTACCCCCATATTATTCGATTTATTTAAAAACAGTACACAAGTCGTGTTAATATTATACTTTATTTGCATAAAAGTCATAAGCAAAAGATTTATCAACGTATTTCATTTAAACATTGATTAAGATCCAAGGTAGAACATTAGCTTACCATAATATCGTATTTCTTGTTCCAGTAAAGAATGGAGTTTCCAAGAACATTGGTATTTAAACAACTAAAAGGAAGATATGAGGCAAGTCTTAGGAAAACCGGGCTTAATGCATGTACGTAAAGTGTCGTCCCGGATTAGCCTGTGCTGTCCGCACAAGCTTATCCAGGACGGCACTTTCCGCCTACAGTGGTTTTCTGTTAAGAAGAGACATTGGTGAAACAGAAAATACCATAAAAGCCGAACGCCTGTGTGGACTGCACAGGTTAATCCGGGACGACACTTTAGGCACGTGCATTAAGCCCGGTTTTCTGACGACACGCTTCAAATCATTTTGAACGTTCAAACAACACATTCTGGCGTGAAGCGATATATACAAATAGTGTTAACGTTAAATGACTGTAAAAAAATCTACGAACATGGAAAAAGATCGATTCTTGTTAAAATATATGCATATTGTATTTGATGCCACTAGACTAAAACGTGGTCTAGTAATGTATATACGTTCTGCATTTAAATTATCTTAACCTCGCTAAAGAATACGAATGTGCATCGATGTTTCCTTACAAGATATAAACTTTCTTTTAACTAACATTCCATTAGCAACAAATAAAATAAAAACAATACAAAATTCAAAAATTATCAAACAAATACTACACACTTACTAGCCATCAGCGGTTCTAGCTTGTGAGTTGACACGTCTGTAACAAACTCCTCTTGGTTTGTCCTCTTCTATGTGTATCTACAACATTAATTTATAATTCTAATATGATACTCGCTATTTTATCTATAGACAAAGTACACAATTACCGTTGTTAATTACCCAATAAATAACGCATAAAGTAGTACCAATTCTGAGCGGTGCACAGTAAAAAGACATCCCAATTACAATTGCAAAAATATAAGTCAAATCATGTTAGAATCGAAATAATTTTCGCATTCTCGTTATTTATCGGCAAATAACCAACTTTTTGTCGTTCTGATGCTTGGCTAGTAAGCAACTCGGGCTAACGCCCTCGTGGTTTACTTCCTGCGCAACTGAACTCAAAAATCGCTGTTTATTGGCCGATAAACAACTATTTATCGAAACTATTTCCTAAATAAATTGCTCCGCAGTTTAAGTAAAGTAATGACTACATTCAACATTCTTGCTAAACCCGTCCATGTTGGATAATCAGTTTTGCCATGGATGACACCTTGTCATGGGCACACATAACCGCATGGTATACAGATGGTATCAACACAGAAAGGAAGCGTTTTAAAATATTGTAAACAATGAACCGTTAATATAATTTATTATTTAGACTCTAAATGGTCTATATATAATTATTGGATTGGAAATTAAACAAATACAAATATCCTACGAACTTGAATAACACATATAAATAATGCAAATTTGTGCCACCATATTAAAAAGCACAGAGTACAAAGTTATTTTTAAAAACCAGATATTACCTGCAAACCATATGCAAGGAACGTAATACATAATTATTTATTTTGTTTACGCAAAAGTTTTTGTTTAAGACTAAAGTGTGTTTATGACTTACATCGATGACGGTTGATTTGTAGTTTGCCCAAATCTTGTGTTGGTAGTTACTGGGAAAGGTTAACGCCACTTGATATTCGCGTCGGTCGTTAGTATTGACGTCTGAATTGGTCAGATTAAGTGTGTACATGGTGTTCGATGTCCACGTGTGTAGGTTTGATTTTGTCATTGTCTGCAACAGCTCAAGTAAGCAGATTGTCGGTAAAATATGTTTCCGTACAGTTAATTATTTCAAAGATAAACTTGCATTCGACGATTGTATCATACTCACATAAAAGGTATGGTTTATAAACGATAATTATTTTTTGTTCCAAATATTTAAACCTTAATTTAATATAACTTACTGTCCAATTTAAAAAAGAAAAACAAATACAGAACGCAACTGTTACTTTGAATATAGTTATCCAATGCAATTATCCGATTTTATTATATCTTCTCTTTGGACACCCTGTGGTATGTAAATGCATTTCTAAATGACATATATATTCATTTCTAATAATCTGCATTCATATTTTAGTGATGATTTGAACATAGGAACATATATATCACGCAAACATACATACATTGATCAAAGGTCCACAATGGCCTGTGTTTTTCACTACAGCGATGTTGCCAGAATCACACGAATCACACTTTGGTGGACTGGTTATTCTGATCATTTCTAATGGCATAACACACTTGGTGACCACATTGGAGTAATTGGTATAATGGCAACCGACTGGGGCACTGAGTTGAAAGAAAATGTTGGCATTTTGATGATGTTTACCGAATTATTCATTACCTGTAAGAACAAAGAACAAGCACGAAGAGCCGCCAATGAATACTGGTTGATTGTTGAAATAAATATGTAATGTCTTACAAAATTATACCGGAATTTCAATACAACGGACATTAATGCAGTAACATTTGAGTTGGTGTGACCTAAAATATATGTTCTCTCTCTGATGTGTCATGCAACAGCATTAGGAAGTAAACTATGGTTACATTCAACAAAACAATAGCACTGAGTATCTGAATCTTGATGAAAAACCAAAAATAAAGAGAAAAAATCTGACCTCCAAGCCAACAAAATAGGTGTCACTTGAGTTCAAGTAAGTTATATCTCCATATGGGTTTGCAGCTGCATGGACTCCACACTGAATCTGACAGACAGCGATATATGCAACATACTATCATGACACGCGCAGAGTTTTCTTGTAGACAAGGAACACAATTCACCATTGTTAACCTACCAATAAATAACCCGAACACAAATAGTTCGAAAACTGTACAATATAGTTCGCATTGTAATTGCAGAACATGTTGTCAGGTCATGTTAGAATCTAAATATTTTTCGTATTACCGTTGTTTATCGTCTAATAAACACTGATTTTTCGTTCTGACGCGGTATATTAAACCATTGGGAGACCGCCCTCGTGGTTTAATTCATACGCATCAGAACTCAAAATTGTTGTTTATTAGCCGAGAAACAACTCTAAATCGAAAATTATTAATTAAATGTCATGGTCGTAAACATATATGTCGATAGGTGTGACCATTATTTCTAGCTTCAGGAGTTATAATAACGGCCAATACAATTCGGTAAACATTGATGCGTATGTGAACTATGTTTATGTTAACATTTATACGTAAGTAATACCACATGTACATATTTGTGTGAACAAGTGTAATAAAATAAACCAATGTACAATTCGGAATTTAATTTTCGTTTGAGTTCCTCAATGCAAGTACATCACATTAATATAACAAACAACCTTAGTTTTAAATCTTTAGACGATTTACACGTACGTCAAACGGCATTGAAATGTTCTCAGCCATCAACTGTGATTCTGAAACTTCAAAACTGGAAGCCGTGAAAGAATTATGTTCAAAAGCTTGGATTTCGGTCCCATTTATGGTCCTACACAACAAGTGAGAATATGTTGGTCGACATAAATCTATATAGGTCGAAACTGGTTACACCCCGTGGCTCGTGTGGTTTATATAGACTTAAATAGCATAATAACTTTAAAAATCTTCTCCGCTGAAACCGCAAGGCCCAGAGGTTTCATATTTGGTATGTAATGTTGTATAGTGGCCCTCTGCAAAGATTGTTCAAATGATGCCCCTGGGGTTAAAACTGGATACAACCCGGGGGTCACATGGTTTATAAAGACTTGAATAGCAAATTAAATTTAAACATCTTCTTTCCTAAAACCACACGGCCTGGAGGTTTCATATTTGGTATGTAATGTCGTATAGTGGTCATCTACAAAAATTGTTCAAATGATGCCACTGGGGTCGAAACTGATAACAACCCGTGGCTCGTGTGGTTTATATAGACTTAAATAGCATACAAACTCTTCTTCGCTGAAACCGCATGGCCCAGAGGTTTCATATTTGGCATGTAACATTGTATAGTGGTCCTCTACAAAGATTGTTCAAATGACGCCCTGTGGTGAATACTGGCCACACCCCGAGGACAAATAGCAAAACAAATTTAAAAATCTTCTTTCCTGAAACAACAAGGCTCGGATGTTTCAAATTTGGTATGTAATGTTGTTTAGTGGTCCTCTACAAAGATTGTTCAAATGAAGCCCCTGGGATCAAAACTGGCCAAACCCCGGGGGTCACATGGTTTATATAGACTTGATATATTATCTTCTCCTCTCAAACCGAAAGGCCCGGAGGTTTCATATTTGGAATGTAACATTGTATAGTGGTCCTCGATAAAGATTGTTCAAATGATGCCCCTGGGGTCAAAACTGGCCACACCCCGGGGGTCACAGTGTTTATATGGACTTAAATAGCAAAATGAATTTAAAAATCTTCTTTGCTGAAACCACAAGGCCCGGAGGTTTACCTTTGGTATGTAACATTGTATTGTAGTCCTCTACAAAGATTGTTCAAATGAAGCCCCTGAGATCAAAACTGGTCACACCCCAGGGGTCACATGGTTTATATAGACTTTAAAATGCTGTAATCGTGATGAAAAATGCGAAATAAAGAGCTTCTGTCGACAAATTATCATATTGCTATGTAATTTGAGAGCTAAGTATTTACCTTAACTGTAAGTTAAGCGCTCTTTTATTATGTCCCGAATGCAATACGTTATATGTATTCGACTGTTGACACTCTCTTACATGTAACTGGTGAGATATCTTTTAAATGTATTGTTTGCATGGAAGAGGCAACGACTATGGTTTGCGCCTTCAAACCTTCAAATTAATGTACATCCTACAAGTCACACGTTTATATAAACTATTCTAACATGACATGGGCAGAGTTTTCTATAGACCAAGACAACATTCACCGTTTCTAAACTACCAATAAACAAACCGAAAAAAATAATTCCGAAACTGTAAATACAGTTCGCATTGTAATTGCAGTAAATGTTGTCAGGTCATGTTAGAATTATCGTTGTTTATTGGCTAATAAATACCATTTTGTCGTTCTGATGCGGCATATTAATCCACGCAGTCTAACGCCCACGTGGTTTATGTATCAGCACTCCAAATCGTTGTTAATTAGTCGATAAACAACTCAAATTCGAACATTATTTCTTAAACATATTATTATTATTATTATTATACTTACAGAGCAGCTTCAAATGTTAATTGCAAGTCGATTTAACATTAAGTATAGAAATTCTTATTTTGGGGAGTTTCACATTTAAAGGGACCTGTTCACAGATTGACGAATTGACAATTGTTAATTTTTTTTGGTCACCGATTCCAAAAATGAAAGAACAGTGTATACAAGGGAGCAAAATAACACTGCATGCCTGGAAATATATTGTAGAACCCGTATCGTTTATGAGAAATCATCACTTGAAATTTATAAAATTATAAAGCGTTCGTAACGCTAAACGATGGAATAATTTGGAATGTTTCTGTTGTTTTCATTAAAACTGTTGACATCACGTGGCACACTTCGATAAAGTAAATAATGCAGTTTAAACATTAGAAGTTGGAATGGCCGAGTGGTTAAGGTGATAAACTTTTAATCCGGAGGTCCCGGGTTCGAACCCCGCTGGGACCAATTGTTTTTTTTTCTCTAAATACTTATCTTGTTATTATACTTGAGCTTTTTAGTTTCGATGCTTAAATCTGTCAAGTTAAGACAATTACTGTAATACTGCGAAAATATGTGAACAAGTCCCTTCATAAGTGCTGAAATATGAACATGAATTTTAGCAAAATACACAATTTTATTTGCATAGGTTTTACAAATGCACTAGCATAATATATGCAATGTTATCATAAAAATACAATACAACTATAGGTATCACTTCAGTACAATAGTATTTTCCACTTGTACATGTATTGAATATATACGCGTAAAGACTATAACTAATTAGTTCACTATAGTCACTTGTATCTCTTTCAAAATAATACTCAGTGTAAAGGTTTGCAGCAATGGTCATAACAATAAAACATATGCGTGTACTTTACCATACACATGTTTGTATCATTCTTATTTAGTTACAAGTTTTGCTTTAAAAATGGCGTTGACAACTCTGTAAATAAAACAAACATAGAATCATGTTAATTTTATATTTTCCTACAAGAACACGCAATAAAATAAAAATAACAAAATCGTATTCGAATTCTTCGTTGCCGTCCATTGAAGCGACTATATGCAAACCCCGCATTGATATAAAGATGATCGAACATTTGTCCTCGATGGATTGCCAGATGGCATAAAGGGCCTTCTGCGGTTCCTCTGATTGCCCGAATTATTTTAAAGTGGTTGTATTTTGACGTCAATGTAAAAGAACAACATGGTTTTTTTTCACACTTGCAAACAGCAAAACATGATACTGCGCTTGCAAATCAAATCGTCAATACATTGGAGGACACAGGATGGATTTTTGCAATTAACAGTGTACAAATTGTATTTGTCTGTCGTGCATTTCCAAACAACTGCCATGGTTTTTCTTTTACAACAGGAAAAGTAATAATGCATAGTAAAGTACTGTATACTATATTTATTCATACCGACCGTAATTTCGTCGTCGAATGGTAGGTGGTATGAAAAGGTTTTGTTGAATGATTCGGTTTTTCGGGAATATTTTCGAGACCGATATTATCCCAAAACCGCCGTTTCCGTCTATATTTAGATCCGCACAAGTATCTCTCCTGTTTAAATTGTATCGCATATACATGTAGATTCTTTATAAGCATATATATATCAAACAATACATGCATTGGATGAATTATGTCGCTTCCTAATTGAGATTTGACATTGATAAGTTGTGGTGTGTTCTGATTTGAAACGTTAATTAATCTACCGTTCATATGTAATAATCGTAAAGTTTAACCACATTAATAATAATCCCAATTGTTTAATTTAAGTGTAATTAGCACGAGATTTTGTTGTATGTTGATAACCTTTGTATGTTACGTGCTCAACGACAATTTAATATGTTTTAAATACTCAGCTCGTTACTGTGTGCACAATAAGCCTTTTAGACGTTTGAAAATGTATTTCTTAAACCTTCATGTACTGTTTGATAATCTTACTTTTCATCAATATCATTATATTTAATTTTTACTGAGGTAAAATATGTGACTATTTGAAATTATTCTGAAATGATCAAATGCACATGGGAACGGTTTAATAATTCATTTTTACTTACTCTTATATTTACATGGGCACAACCCATAGGAATGGCTTCGGCCATTTTCAGAACGGCTATTTGAAAAAGGATTAACCCGGCACCGGGAATGTGTTGTAAGTGACATCGTTTCAGTTGCCGAATTTACATACGTTTAACTTACTAGGTCAACATAATAACATCTTTCTGAAACACGATAAAATTAAATAAATAGGGAACATTACATGGCTGTGGTGTTTCGATGGCATGTATCGCTCGCGTTAATTGTGTACTGAGTTGCACAATTAACTCGAGCGATACAATCCACCACAGTCATGTTATGTTCCATTTATTATTAATTGACTTAATAATATTAAACGTGAAACTGGTCAGCTTGTTCGCTTGATACAACGTAAGCCACGCCAATAAATTTCAAAACTCGGCCAATACGGAAAAACACGGCCAATATGGAAAAACGCGGCCAATATGGAAAAACGCGGCCAATATGGAAAAACTCGGCCAATATGGAAAAACGCGGCCAATACGAGATTCAGACAATCAGGATTCAGGATTAGCTCGGGTTTATTCGAGAAGGCAAGTTTTTTTCGCCATTTTGAATGCGCTAAGCATAATTAACTTTGCGCTTTGTATTTTAGCTCACATCAGCACAATGTGCTCATGGTGAGCTTTTAGGGTCACCTTTTGTCCGTCGTCCGTCGTGCGTCGTGCGTCAACATTTTCATTCAAAAAAAATCTCCTCCTAAACCGCTGGACAGATTTTCACCAAACCTCAGAGGAATGATCCTTGGGTGACCCTCTTTCAAAATTATTCAAATTGTTCCGCTCCTCTGCATATGTAGGGCACAATAGCTAAAATAGATTTAAAAACTGAAAAAAATAATAATAATCTTCTCTGAAACTACAAGGCTTAGAGCTTTCATATTTTATATTTGACATCCTCTAGTGGTCCTCTACAAAGACTGTTCAAACGATGCTCCTGGGGCAAAAACTGGCCACAACCCGGGGGTCACCTGGTTTATATAGACTTGAATAGCAAAATGACTTAAAAAATCTTTTTCTCTGAAACTGCAAGGCCTAGAGGTTTCATATGTGGTATGTAACATTGTATAGTGGTCCTCTATAAAGATTGTTTAAATGATGCCCCCGGGGTTAAAAGAGGTCACACCCCTGGAGTCACAATGATTATATAGACTTAAATAGCAAAACGATTTAAAAAACTTTCTTTCCTGAAACAACAAGGCTCGGAGGTTTCATATTTGGTATGTAATGTTGTTTAGTGGTCCTCTACACAGATTGTTCAAATGAAGCCCCTAGGATTAAAACTGACCACGCACCGGGGGTCACATTGTTTATATAGACTTGAATAGCAAACTGACTTTAAATATCTTCTCCTCTGAAACCGCAAGGCCCAGAGGTTTCATATTTCGTATGTAACATTGTATGGTGGTCCTCTACAAAGATTGTTCAAATGATGCCCCTTGGGTGAAAAATAGCCACACCCGGGGGTCACATGGTTCATAAAGACACGAATAGCGAAATGACGTTAAAAATATTCTCCTCTGAAACCGCTAGGCCCAGAGGTTTCATATTTCGTATTTAACATTGTATGGTGGTCCTCTAACTTCTCCTCTGAAACTCCAAGGCCCAGAGGTTTCATATTTGGTATGTAACATTATATAGTGGTCCTCTACAAAGATTGTTCAATTGATGCCCCTGGGGCCAAAATTGGCCACACCCCGTGGCTCACATAGTTTATATAGACTTGCATAGCAAAATGACTTTAAAAATCTTCTCCTCTGAAACCGAAAGGCCCGGAGGTTTCATATTTGGTATGTACGATTGTATAGTGGTCCTCTACAAAGATATTTCAATTGATGCCCCTGGGGTAAAAATTGACCACACCCCGTGGCTCACATGGTTTATAATGACTTGAATAGCAAAATGACTTAAACAATCTTCTCCTCTGAAACCGCAAGGCCCAGAGGTTTCATATTTGGTATGTAACATTGTATGGTGGTCCTCTAGAAAGATTGTTCAAATGATGCCCCTTGGGTGAAAACTGGCCACTACCCGGGGGTCATATGTTTTATATAGACTTGAATAGCAAAATGATTTTTAAAATCTTCGTCTCTGAAATTGCAAGGTCTAAAGGTTTCATATTTGGTATGTAACATTGTATAGTTCTCCTCTTCAAAGATTGTTCTAATGATGTCCCTGGGGTAAAAACTGGTCACGCCCCGGGGGTCACATGGTTTATATAGCATTTAATAGCAAAATGATTTTTAAAATCTTATCCTCTGAAACCGCAAAGCCCAGAGGTCTCATATTTGGTATGTAACATTGTATAGTGGTCCTCTATAAATATTGTTCAAATGATGCCCCTGGGGTCAATACTGGCCACACCCCGTGGCTCACATAGTTTATATAGATTTAAATAGCAAAATTACTTTAAAAATCTTCTCCGCTTAAACCTTAAGGCCCAGAGGTTTCATATTTGTTATGTAACATTGTATATTGGTCCTCTATAAAAATTATTCAAATGATGCCCCTGGGGTCGAAAATGGTTACACCCCGTGGCTCGTGTGGTTTATATAGACTTAAATAGCAAAATAACTTTAAAAATCTTCTCCGCTGAAACCGCAAGGCCCAGAGGTTTCATATTTGGTATGTAACATGGTATAGTGGTCCTCTACAAAGACTGTTCAAATGACGCCCCTGTGGTCAAAACTGGCCAAACCCCGAGGGATCACATTGTTTATATAGACTTGAATAGCAAAATGAATATAAAAATCTTCTCCTCTGAACCCGCAAAGCCCAGAGGTTTCATATTTGATATGTAATGTTGTATAGTGGCCCTCTACAAAGATTGTTCAAATGATGCCCCTGGGGTTAAAACTGGCCACAACCCGGGGGTCACATGGTTTATAAGGACTTGAATAACAAATTAAATTTAAACATCTTCTTTCATAAAACCACACGGCCTGGAGGTTTCATATTTGGTATGTAACGTCGTATAGTGGTCATCTACAAAAAAATTTCAAATGATGCCCCTGGGGTCGAAACTGGTTACACCCCGTGGCTCGTGTGGTTTATATAGACTTAAATAGCATAATAAATTTTAAAATCTTCTTCGTTGAAACCGCATGGTCCAGAGGTTTCATATTTGGTATGTAACATTGTATAGTGGTCCTCTACAAAGATTGTTCAAATGACGCCCCTGTGGTAAAAACTGGCCACACCCCGAGGGTCACATGGATTATAAAGACTTATATAGCAAAATGATTTTTACAATCTTTTTCTCTGAAATTGCAAGGCCTAGAGTTTTCATATTTGCTATGTACGATTGTATCGTGGTCCTCTACAAAGATTGTTCAAATGATGCCCCTGGGGTCAAAACTGGCCACACCCCGGGGGTCACAATTTTTATATCGACTTGAATAGCTAAGTGACTTTAAAATCTTCTCCTCTCAAACCGAAATGCCCAGAGGTTTCATATGTGGTATGTAACATTGTATAGTAGTGCTCTACATAGATTGTTCGAATGATGCCTCTGGGGTCAAAACTGGCCATATCCCGGGGCTCACACTGTTTGTATAGACTTAAATAGCAAAATGACTTTAAAAATCTTCTCCTCTGAAACCGAAAGGCCCGGAGATTCCATATCTGGTATGTAACATTGTATAGTGGTCCTCGATAAAGATTGTTCAAATGAAGCCCCTGGGGACAAACTGGCCACACCCCGGGGGTCACAGTGTTTATATGGACTTAAATAGCAAAATGAATTTAAAAATCTTCATTGCTGAAACCACAAGGCCCGGAGGTTTTATATTTGGTATGTAATGTTGTATAGTGGTCCTCTACAAAGATTGTTCAAATGATGCCCCTGGGGTCAAAACTGGCCACACTCCGGTGGTCACATAGTTTATATAGACTTGAATAGCAAAAGTATTTTTAAAATCTTCTCCTCTGAAACCGTAATGCCCAGAGGTTTCATATTTCGTATGTAACATTGTATGGTGGTCCACTTCATAGATTTTTCAAATGATGCCTCTGGGGTCAAAACTGGCCACACCCCGTGGCTCACATGGTTTGTTAAGACATATATAGCAAAATGACTTTAAAGATCTTCTTCTCTCATACCGCAAGGCCTAGAGGTTTCATATTTGGTACGTAACATTGTATTGTAGTCCTCTACAAAGATTGTTCAAATGAAGCCCCTGGGAACAAAACTGGCCACACCCCGGGGTCACATGGTTTATATAGACTTGAATAGCAAAATGACTTTAAAAATCTTCTCCTCTGAAACCGCAAGGCCCAGAGGTTTCATATTTTGTATGTAACATTGTATGGTGGTCCTCTGCAAAGATTGTTCAAATGATGCCCCTTGGGTTAAAAATGGCCACACCCGGGAGTTACATGGTTTATAAAGACTTGAATAGCAAAATGATTTTAAAAATCTTATCTGAAGCCGCTAGGCCCAGTGGCTTCATATTTCGTATTTAACATTGTATGGTGGTCCTCTTACTTCTCCTCTGAAACTCCAAGGCCCAGAGGTTTCATATTTGGTACGTAACATTGTAAAGTGGTCCTCTACAAAGATTGTTCAATTGATGCCCCTGGGGTCAAAATTGGCCACACCCCGTGGCTCACATGGTTTATATAGACTTGAATAGCAATATGATTTTAAAAAATCTTCTCCTCTGAAACCGCAAGGACCAGAAGTTTCATATTTGGTATGTAACATTGTATAGTGGTCCTCTAGAAAGATTGTTTAAGTGATGCCCCAGGGGTCAAAACTGATTACACCCCGGAGGTCACATGGTTTGTATAGACTTAAATAGCAAAATTACTTTAAAAAATTCTCATCTGAAAGTTCAAGGCCTAGAGGTTTTATATTTGGTATGTAACCTTGTGTAGTCGTCCTCTATAAAGATTGTTGCCCCGTGGGTCAAAGCTGGGCACACCCCGGGTCTCATATTTTTTATATAACGTAAATGGCAAAATGATTTAAAAATTCTTCTCTGAAACCACAAGGCCCAGAGGTTTGATATTTGGTTAAATCATTATATCGAGAACTCGATTGGGATTACATATGGGATGGGTGAGTAAAGGTCAAGGTCACTGTTAATAAAAATAGAAAAACGGTTTCCTCTCAATATCTTTAGAACGCGTTGATATATTTAAATGAAACTTAATACATAGATACCTTATATCGACATCTCGGACGGATTTGCATATGGGGTGGAAGGGGTCAAGGTCAAGGTCACTGTTACTAAAAATAGAAAAACAGTTGTCGCTCAAAAACTTTAAAATCGATTGAGATATTTTAATGAAACTTCATACAAAGATATCAAATGAGCGACCTAGGGCCGTCGTGGCCTTCTTGTTTACTAAATGTTTTTACATGCAGCACTCCCACAAAATTAAGTGAACTTGGGCAATGTTTGTACTTTGTAATGTATTGGACCGAGATTACCGAGTGTCGATTCATGAAATCCTGACTGACGACATCAACCACGGAAACACAGTTCTTCAAATTAGCGTTTGTTTGTTTATATGAAGGTTAGATACCTGTAAATAATTGTGTATTCCTCCGTGGTCAATTCGAAAGTAGTGCCTATTACTGAAGAGTTCCTTTTCTCTTCTGATATAAAAGCCATTTAGCAATCTCAGACATGCCTTTTTTGGTTATTTCTTATATCCCATGTGTGTGGAGCATTTTGATGTATTTCATTGGAGGCTAACTTGACATGTGAACTTTTAGGGGGTGTTAACTGTGGTATTGGGCTTTTGTGGAAATATGACTGCCGAAACCGTGTTTTCGACCGGTGTCTGCTTTCCGGCGAGATGCATTTTCTTAGAAGTAACATGGCATATCTTTTTTATTGCAATTTTGGAAAGAAGAAAGATTCATCTTTAAATTGATACCATGCTTGCATAATCTGAAATAAAGGAAATGCTAGAAAAATGCCTGGAAAGTTCGCCGTTGTATAATTGCACCCTATGGGAATTGGATATACTGGTATCTAACATGAACCTGATGAAATTATGTATTAATATTTGGATTAAAATTGGATTGGATGAACCTAAGAAAGGGAAAGAAATCGTTGAGTTAGCTGGGCGTTTGCTATGTCAACTCGCCGATATCATATTCACACTGACAAGAGAAAATTCAGCTGAAAAGGGGCTAGTGGAAGGCTAAACGTAAGGAATTTGAAAATTTTCTTAGTAAACATGGTCAATTATTCATTTTATTTCACATCTAGTCGTCGTCTTCAAATTTTCAAGAATGTCTTAAGCATACAATGGAGCTTACTTGTACTTTTTAAGAATATTCTTAAACAAAATGCTTTGGTGAAATAGACTTGAGCATATGTTTTGGAGTCAGAGTCTATTCTTTATTCGTAAGTATAATAATGGTTAAAGTATGTGTTGGTGAATACTGACAGGTTTGCTAAGACTCGGTCGGATAACAGTGCATATCGATTTCGGTGTTAAACCATTCTATTTATATTTTTGATACTATTAAAAACGAAATATGCTGCATAATATTATAAAGTTTATAAATGAAATTGTCATTACTTAATTGAACTCATATTGGCCTTGTTATTGGGCTTCAGACAGCCGTATTAGCCTTCGGCCTACTGCCTCGGTCAAATACGGCTGTCTTCAGCCCAATCACAAGGCCAATAAGAATTCAATTAATTAATAACATTATATTATAAACCTCCTTGCGATGAAAAACAGCCACTGGATCGAATGATATCAATGATTTGATACGTACCTAGTACAAGTAGTTTGCTGTGGTCATCTTTGTGTCATGTAAAGTCCTGACTTAAATATAAAAGCTTAAATTTCTCCCGTACATGCATTCGTCATTCACTAATTCATATTTAAATTCAGTAATCAACATGGAGGTCCATATATTTAGAAGTAGGTATATAGAGGAGATAAATGTTATCACACCGGTGATTATCGGTGATTATCCGTTGCTAATGTTTAAGTTTGATCTCCATATTAAAGAATTTCTATAGAGAGAATCAGCAATAGGCATACCACGTGTCACTAACATGACCCAAAGGCACATTGCTCTTAATACCTCTATAGTTGCTCATCATTTTGCGCTCATAATCATCCATTTATTGCCAAAAGGGAAAATCAGCATATATGCAAATAAGGCTGATAGGCCCTTTTGGCTTTCAGTCATCTTATATCATTCGATATAAGCTTTTATAGAACGTAACAAGTAAATATTTCATGTCAAAATATCTTGCGGATTTTCTGCCCGTTGTAAAATCTGAACATGGTGATTTTATGCAATGTATTTAGATAACATACTTGTATATATGGGATAAAAACACATAGTTCTTAACTCCTGCCCAAATAAGTAAGGTTCTTTACAGTACAACAGCGCTGATGTACCAAACCTTCCTTTTGCACGGGATTCCAGATTTACATTATTAACTTTCATTTGACATTCATGATCTCTCAATTATGTGATTGTGCCAATTTTAACGAAACGATTTAGATGAAATTTGTTGGTTTTAGTCTAAGATCGTTGTCAAAGAAAATATTTGTTCAGGATCCTAATGCTATAGCAAACGAGTACCATTACTTACTTGTTTGTCCTATCCATTTTGAAATTAGGAAAGACCACTGTAAAAAAATATATTTACAACTCTAATCAGATACGGAACAATATAATAATGATAAATTATAACCTGATTAACAAGTATATATGAATTTATTTTGTGTTAAATTTATTGCAATCATGTATTTACACTTTTCCACATTGTGTAATTGTATCTTGTGGCAGAAAAGCAATGTATCCTGTTTATATGCTAATAAATGTTATTTTTGTTGTTGTTTAATATTTAATGAAAAATTAACAGGTTATCATTCAGTAGTATTATCTACTCATTCACCGCACAGCAAGAAACAATGTTAACAATTTGTGAATGAATTGGAATATCAGAATATCCTTGTTGTGTGGAATTAATATGTGGAGTAACTAAAAATGTCCCATAGGTCGCATTTGCGAACCTCAGCATCGTTTTGTTAGTAGATAACTTATACTAAACATATATATGGCTTTCACATTAGCATATTTCAAAAATATCAAGACGACCTTCGAAAATAAAAACATAATGGTAGGTCTTTTACATATGAAAAACAGTCGACTTTTCCGACTTTTGATCTCGTCTATGGTACTTACACTTGCGTATCATACCTAGATTTTTTAACGTGCACTTTCGGGAAACAACACACATAATATACATTTACATACGCAGCAATAACAACAACAGCAATTACAAACGGATATAGCTTCGTGGTGATTAAAATGCGCACAAGAGAATACAACAATACTATGTTTTTTATCTTTAATTGAGAATGACAAAAAAAAAACTCCATCAAAATAAAACAAACTGTGGATAAACAATTTTCATTGCAAATTCATGCACACGTACTTGTTGTCTGGGCCAATGCTGTTGCATCTATAGTGGCGTTAATGTAATAAAATGTCAATACTTTTCAAAATCAATATAAAATTACGAACTACGCTTATAACAATCAGCAATAATATGCATACACATTACGGTTTAGTCAACATACGATAGATAAATAACATTTAGTATTTAACAAGTAGTACTACATACACGCAAAATGTACAATAAACTTTAAACAAGAGGGGCGTTTTTATCAGTTTTATATAACTAATAAAACGCGATTTTTTTGTAGTATATCACAGTTATATCTTCCTATTTAAATATTATCTTAACTCTGTTCGCTTATTACTATTAACATTTCGTAATACGTTTGACGTGCATGGTCCAGTTAATAAGAAACAAACAACGAATACCGTGGTTCAAGAATATGAAGAGTATTAGACAAAATAAAGCAATTTATCCTACCACTAAATGAAGGAAGGAAACTCTACCTCTCGGATAAACTTTAGCTTTATCTGACAGTAAGGTTTATCTGTTCCCCTCATGTATATCATTTTGACGGACAACTTTTTCTTGGAATGGGAGTGACGTAACATGCAAGGTTAAAGGTCAAATGATAAATTTATTTTATTACATTTCATTGGCTAAAATTAACAACTAATATATCTAAATGTAAAAATAAAATAAAATCATACTAAAACAAAAAATAAATAAAACAAAACTATCCAATATTATGTTGATATTATTTACATAAATATAAACTTCATTTATTTATTATAAGTTGAATCCCTCAGTAAATCTTTTGTGCCGTCTGCTATTGAAATAAAACAATAATAAAAACAAAAAAAATTAAATAATACAATAGAACAATTAAATTAAAAACGTAAACAATGTCAGATAACATTGACAATATAACATTTGGAATAATTTCGGAAGACTTCCAAAAAACCGAAAATGATCAAAATGAAAATAAAGGTTCTGTGGACAACGACAACTCACAGTTACTTGTAAATGAAATGACATTCGAAGAATTTAAGCGCGTGTATGGATTTGATGCGGAGTTTCTCACTGGCAATTATGAGATTGCTACATTGGAATAAACTGTAAGTGAGAAAATCAATGAACAAGAAGTTGAAACCATTCTTAATGAGAAAATAAATGAGAACGAGTTTGAAAATATTGATCTTAAGACAGTTAAGAAAAGAATTTCTGAGCAAGAAAATATATCAACTATGAAAAAGACCCGGCTTGATTTTTGCAAATTTAAAAGGTTTCTCAAAGTAAAAGGCGAAAGGCGACACAAGCACAATATTGACATTGAAACATAAGACGAATATGTTTCCTATTTTGTTATGTCCTGCAAAACAAGAAAAGGTGAACATTACGAGCCTTAAACAATAAGGAACATGCTATCAAGTCTAGATAGAGAACTGAAAAATAATAAATATTCACATTTAATTATGTCAAGTACAGGACCTGAATTTAGCCTCACTCGAGACGCTTTTGCAGCAAAATGTAAAAGTCTCTAGAAAAAAGGTGAAGGCAACAAGCCGAACGCTGCCGCTCCTCTATCAGATGTGGAGTTAACTATTCTCTTCGAGAAAAGTGTCATGGTCGACAAAACACCAGAAGCCTTGTTGAACACTATATGGTTCAACAATATGGTACACCTTTGTCTGCGTGGTACTACTGAACAGTACAACCTGTGGTAAATAATTATTAATATAATACTATATTATAGTTCTATAATTTAGAAAAGCAAAAACTTAAACAAATTGCCTATTACGGATTGGCAGTTTCAGTCTAGTTTTAAGAAAATTAATTTTAAAATGTTCTTATTTAATTATTGGTGCAAAATAATGTAAAAAGGATATCTTTAATACACATTGTTTAATTTTCAATTAAAAATATTGATCATTCACCACTGTAGTATAAAAATAAATGAGCTATACTTTTTACACTCTGTTAAGATATTTCCTTAACATAATTTTATTTGTTTTACAGGTTAAATTACATTTGATTAAAGGTGTGTTTGAGTAAAACTGTAAACAAAACAATAAAGACAATATAAGGCCTTCAAAATTGTTATTTTCTGGTGAACCGACTGACCGTATTTTATTTTGACATTTAAACATCATAAAAAAAGAACTGCTCCAAAAAACCAATATTCTTACTAAAACTGATCCAAGACAAAGAGGAATCACTTTTCTTGAAAGTGCTCGTCATTTAATCCATTAAATTCATATTATTAACCCACAGATAATTCACACAAACCAAAGTCTTGTATAAATCGAATACCCCCCCCCCACCACCAAAAAAAAAACGTAAACAAAAACAGTATCACCCTACCGAAACTATATTTTTTGGCCATACACCAGAAACACAACTTTTTTAAAATATCAAAACAACAAATTAAACTTCAAAAAAACAACAATACATTCTTTTCAGCTGGGAGGACATAACTCTCAAAGTTTCTGCAGACGGCACTGAATTCGTCGAGTATAAAGAATGTCAGACCAAAACGCGCAATAGGGATGATATTTCAAACGTACGAAGAATACCTCCACGCATGTTTGCCACTGGTGACGACAGGTGTCCAGGTTATATGTATAAATTGTATGCATCAAACCGTCCGGCAGACTTATCGGGACCAGGCGGTCCATTTTATTCTGCACCCAGAACGACTATTCTTGACGGCCCAGACTGTAATTTTTCTTCAAGGAGAAAATTTTCGAGAAGAAGCTAGGACGAATGCCTAAGTCGATGGCAGAAAAGGGTGGATTTGCCGGGAAAAGGCTTACCAAATCTCCGTTAGAAAACGTATGGTGCAAAAACTTCGGGACGAGAACATTCCTCCTCCAGATAAAATTTACCGGACACAAAAATATACTATCTCTTCTCAAATACAGTGCCATACCTGTACAGAAGCAACAAGCTGGTTTGAACATCCTCTCCGGAAAACAACCTCAAGCTCAAGGCGTCATTATGCAAGTACCAGATCTTAAATGTCCACCAACAACTAATTGATACAAATCTCCAATCTGGAAAACCAAGTTGAGAAGTGGTGCTACTTTCCCCACCCACCAACACAATCAACATGTTATGACACTGGCATCGAATGAGTCTATCCATTCACAGTTTTACGGTGCTGATTTCAATATCCAGAACTTTAATGTATTCTCGAAGTAAAATCAGTATAACACTCATGCTTGACACACACACAAATTTCTACGTGTTAAAAATGGCGAAACACACATTTGTGTATTGAAAAAATCTGTAAATTTTGAATATGCATTTAAATAATGATATTCTTGTCAAAATAAACCTGTTTAATAAAATTGTTATTTAGTTTAAAAGATTATTATATAGTAAATACTTTTATCGGCGTGGTAAACATTGCTGTAAACATTTGGTATTAATACGCTCAATATTCATTAAAGCTACTTGCGCTGGAAATGTTTTAATGTATAGTTTTTAATATTAAAATAAAAAATACAAATATTATTGGGTATGGTAGGATAAATTGAATATGAGGTTAGTGCCTTTGAGTACTTGAATTTATTCGACTCATCTACAAAAGGCAAGCCTGGCCGTGTAAACCTTTCTTCAACTCGTCGGATAAATTCAAGTTCACAAAGGCACTATCCTAATATTCTCTATATCTTTGGTAAAAAACTGTTAAAGTAAGTTTTGACCAAATAAAGCATTTAGCTCTTCATAATTATTTACTAATTAATACTTTGTTTAAGCATATAATACATACAATTACATACAATTACACGTACAATGTATGCTTTTTATATGTTTCATTTTATGTATACGTTTGTTTGTATGATTCTCTGTCTTGGCCACATTGTTGTGTATATATAAATGGCCAAAAGAAATATACCGACCTACCAATAAACATTGAAACTTTGAATTATAATAACATTTGTCCTGTAAGTTAGTTGAGTGTCCTATGTTGAATCTATGGTCTATAGTCATTTAGGTTTCATGCTAAATCTGTCGCAGGCGCGCAGGTAGAAAGCGTTTTGGTGGAGCCATTCTTCCTACAGGCATTCCGTCTAACGCAATGTTGTCAAATACATCCGTTACACTGTGCATTAAATAAAATTATTCAAACTAAAATGATACAGATACGGATGTTTATATAATAAATAAGTAAATAGTTAACGGATGTTCGTTAATACGTGTATTACAAAAATGAGATAATATTGTTAAGCAATACATGTTAAACGTAACATTGTATAAATTGCGCTTCGATTTAATACTTGGATAACAAAATATACAATCAGAAGTGAAAACTTACCGGCTTACTGTGGTTTTGTACTTCACATATACACACACCACAATGGCAACAACCACCAAGCATAGTATAGCTGTTGGTATGGCGATGATAACAGCGTAATTCTGACTTTCCGGTCGAATCACTTCTTCAGATTCCAAGCAGCCTTAACATGTATGAACACATATTAATGTTATGTTTTTCAATGTAGCATAAAATGTAACACAAGCTCGGTTAATGTGTATACGTGGATCTAGCATTAAAGAATGTCCATAATATTTCTCTTAAAAGTAAAATTTACTCATAAACTATGAGTTGGAGAAAACTATGCATATACCGTTCGTCCAGTTGTACAGGTTCGCGCCAGGTTTGCAAACCAAGCAATCATCATTGAACTGTTTTGTGTTTTCCAGAACACATTCGGAATGTATGTAACAAAATCCTGCCTAAATATAAACCCAAATTAAAGAGAAAGTTACTGTCAATAGCATATTTATGACAGAACACTAACTGTTTCGTTCAAAGGTAATTAACATAACTGTGAACTTATGTACTATTTAGTTGCCAAAAATAATGCATCATGGGACAATGTTTTTGTTTATAGTACGATGCTCTAGTAGTGACAATGCACATAGTACGACATATAATAGTCTTTGTTGTTTTTTGTTCGTAATAACGAAATGCAATTTGTGAAAACTCAATAATATTCGTGACACGTAGTAACATTTCGTTGAAATGCAAACATATTTCGTAACACGTAGTAACTTTTCGTCAATATAGTAATACTATTTTGTAAGAGCCGAAATATTTTTTATTACAAATATATTTCTCAAACAAGTTTTTGGAATTTTTAAATATGACTCGTAAAAATACTTCATGTAACAAAATATGATATCCTAACTCCCTAATATTTTTAAATTTTAGCTCGACTATACAAAGAATATACTATCTGTTTTTGTTCAAACGTCGTTTGACTTCAAACCCGCATAAGGTATTCACTTAAAACATTGAATATAACACAATAAAACTTCGTCATTACATGTTATAATCATCAGGTTTGTGTTCTGACTAATATATTTGCCGTCTTCACTTAGATTTTTAAGTTTTGTTGAAAACGTTGGGTACCTTCAGAATTACAAAGACATTCAATAAAAAGTTGGAATGCAACATTTCCATTTAAGTTTACATTAACAATTAACTTCAAAAATGAATACGGTGGTATCTTTAAAATCAACCGCAACATTGTCAGCATTGCCATCACTAGCACTTAGAATGTCTTCTGTTTTACCTTTGGTAGATATTTAAAAAGGCAGAATTATGTTGTATCTCTAATTTCTTCTACCTTAAGTAAGTCTATGTTTCTAGGTGTTTGTACTAACATTGTTTTTATTGCGTCTCATATCCACTTTCAAAAAGTGCCCAAATTAGAATGAATTCTTCGAATAGTCAAGCATAATTTCCACTGAAGCTCTTGTTAAGAAATAAGGTATTTTATTTGATTTCATTACGGAATACAATGTCTTATTGCCAAAAGCAGTATTCTGCACAATTAAATGTGTTTCGTGACACTTTTCGGCACGTTATCATAGTCGTAAGCATTATTGATCTACATGGTAGTCTTCGATAAAAGCATGTATTGTGTTGTAGTAATTACACATCTTAATGGAAATGTATAATTTAAATAGCCAGTTAATTTTGCAATCACCGACTAATTATTTATGGAATTAAATTTGATTCCAGTGAAGTATATACCTAAATTTAATCAGTAACCATACAGCTTATCATGACAGAAATATGCATATAACAAATTCATCCACTATACTTCTAGTAATATAACAACGGCTGTACACATTTGAAATGTCTTAAATTAATGAAATCAGTCGACGCCGATACATTTATAAGTGTATATATAAGGAAAAAGTATAACCTCATTAGCATAAGTCAATTTAATTTTAATACCTTTAATCTGTACACGGTTCTTTGTGTGTTGTGCAATTGTTGTTGACAGAGGGGGTTATAAACGATAACTTCTTCCACTTCGCTATAGGCAAGACCGTCGTTACTAATTTTAAATTTGACAGTCCATGTGAACACATTGGCATTTCTTTTTGGACGATTAATACTTTCTTGTGGAGCACAACATAAAGCTGTGGAAGCATCCTCATACACACCTGGCACCACCGCACCTTCGAACTCTCGTTCGGTACCATCCGCTAATGTCTGAAAACGAGATAAAATATATAGGTGCACATTATAAATGTTACACTATATAATGGACAATATTATCTGCCAT
The DNA here is from genome assembly GCA_027627225.1 of Congeria kusceri. Classification (NCBI taxonomy): domain Eukaryota; kingdom Metazoa; phylum Mollusca; class Bivalvia; order Myida; family Dreissenidae; genus Congeria; species Congeria kusceri. Next base: position 53,629,058 of record CM051036.1, on the reverse strand, counting down.
GTTTCACTTGTCTGAATGGTACAATCGATTTTTTTGAATGGTGCAGTCGATAGTATACTACCAAACAAACGCTGTGTTCACTGGATCTACTAACTTCCATATCGGTAAAAATAGTTAACATCATTTTGCGACTGATTTATTACAGAACAATTTTGGTACTCTGGAATCTAATACATTACTTTATACAAGATTTTATTTCAACGTAAATTTATTTAAAATGCACACAACAAGCGTCAGTTGACTGGGTTCATGATTAAAAAACGACCCCATGTCAGGCTTTCAACTCAAATTTCGTTTAGAAATATACGTCATGTGCGAAAGTTTGTTGACCGAAAACCAAAACACAAGCATATAATAAATACCTCATTGCCGCTGATATGACACCAGTATGTTTGCATCAAGTTTGAGGTGTATAAGTACAAACAGGCACAATCTTCCAAATTTTCCACTAAACAGTATCCAGTTCCGCTCACATCAATTATGACTGGTGGATCTCGTTCATCAATTCCACAGTCAATGTCGTGGTAATATTGTTTGCATTCACAAACTCCTGTAACAAACGTTAGGAGTGTTGTAATTAGATTTGTTGAATATGTATGAACTTTGTACACTCATCAAATGATATTAGACATAATGCAATAGGGCCATACTACTCCCTCTAGTGATTACAATATAGCCTATTTACTCGTAAGTTGCTTCTTTATCCGTACCTTGCTCTAACACGATAAGGTATCAAATTCAACGAGAACATATAAGAACAAGTGGTTAAAACATACTTTATAATATAAGTAGTAATTTCATGCTAGCTTTTTTTAAAATTGATGTAGTAAAACTAGACAATATAAATTATGGAATAAAAAATACGTTTAATATTGTCTCTTTTGTTTTGTTGTTGTTGTTGTCTGTTCAATACAGTGTAATAAATACTTGCACTTCATACTTTAGAAGCTGACAGACTTAAACGATACTTGCCATTTTCGTTACATATACCGTTGTTGCTACAGTTGTTGATACAGGAATTCTTCAAAAACTTTTTAACTATACCAGTGTTGTTAGCAACAAATATCGGGTCTTTTTCTAACGCACGTCCGACAACAAGGTTAACTGCTTCTATATGCGGTCTTGCCAGTGAATAATCATTTCCCGCCTTAAAGAAACAAATAAACACAATAAAAATTTATATCAAAACTAAGTAAATAACTATAACATTGACTTCTTATATAACCTTTTGAAAAATACATTACCTATATATTAATAACAATATAACCAAGAGAACATATTAATTTATTTGAGTGTATTCTTATATTTCAACCGTTTTTCATATGAAACTGGTATAATTGTGTTTGCACTGACGGGACTAGTTTTCCGAATGACTTATTGCGCCAATTAATGTAAATGTTAAATACTAACTGCTTGTATAAAGGATTGTATACTTCAATTTGTCTAATACGGAACATTTTTATTTGATAAGTTCATTTCAAGTAGATCTATCAAAACATTTAGTAACATGTTATAGTTCTATATACCTTTACATCAAAAGCACAATTCCAGATAACATCATCTTCCTTTTCTCCAGCTAACTTCAGTAAGTTTGTTTCAACTGCAACCATATTTTGTACAATTGTAACACAATAACTCCAGGCTTCTTCATTACTGATATTGCCTGAACGTTTGAAACGCTGAAATAGTTTATATCAATACGTATGTTAGACAAATAAATATACACACACAGTTAAACCACAATGGAATGTTTGATGGTAATTTAGTTGTGTACATAATGTATTGTGTTTAAATTAATTTTTATAAAATGCTTCAAGATCATGTTTTTGTTTTTGTTTATTAGTTTTAAATTAATTATCTCCGAAATTGTATTTACCAACTGGTTTACGTCTCTCCGTGTTGTAATACGCCTGTTCGCTCCAAACGTTTTTACTGCCCGCTTTGGCCGTGATGCTACATCGCGCCTCATTTGAACGCATTTGTTATGCTTACTCTTAGTATATTTTTGACAGTCCATATCTTTGAAAACAGAACAATTACTCTCAGAAAGCGGCCCACTTGCAGTGTTTGACAAACCCGGTCCACAATGACAATATTTCCCTTCTGTATTCCAGTTGCTTAGGTTTTCAAGCATTAGTGTTGAAAAAAGACTTTCGTTCTCTTCACGTCTATAAAATAATTTATCTTAAAATGTAATATACTCAATTTACAACATAAATCACAAAATATAGTCGGTATCAAATGTTGAAAATAAAATAATTTAATGTAGATGATTATGAAACACCTGATGTATCAGTAGTAGACAAATTCCTATTGTTCGGGTTCTTTAACATAATTACTTGCGCAAAACGTTTTAAAAAACGTAAGTAGATATATATTTGTTATATTTACCAAGACAATACAATTATATTACGCTTTAAAACTTGCATACTTCCATTCATTTATAAAAGCTGTTTCGTTGCGTATATCGTTGTAACGATTACCATCGTTATTACCACATAGCCCTGCAGTTTCATTGAAATCACTAGGCGACATGAATATCTCAACATTCATAAACCCTTGGAATAGACCTTCAAATGGATTGAGACTGATACTAATAGTTGTTCCAATTGGCGTTATTATCTGCAATGACAACACATACAACCTTATAATCCAAATCAAATGTTTCAGTGCATATTAACATTAACATATATAATATACATAATCATAATTATAAATTATAAGTATAGCAGAAAGAAAACAGAATACACGTTTAAAACTACACGTTAAGAATAAATATTCATAAGTAAACTCAATACCTGCCATAAACTTCTTGATTGCTCATAAACGCGGAGTGTGTTTGTGCCTTCACACATTTCAAATCCCTTAATCCACCTTCCATGAGGACAATATTCTATTTTAAAAACGTTGCGTCCAGCCTGGATTCTCACAGCACAAGTACAATATGCACCGTTAAAGCATTTGTCATATCGTTCGTGAATCTTTAAATAAATAAAACCGAGCAACAGTATATCAAAACGCTGACAGCGCGGAAAGACTGTTGGCGACAAAAGAAACTAAAAGCAACGGAAATATGAGTGCGTGTTTTTTTTTTTAAAGAAAACATTTGTTTAAGTGAAGCTCAATTTCCCACCTTTTAACTTAATAACACAGTATGGTGTCTTATTCAATAGTATACGACATCATAATGAACATTAATTTGTAAGTAACAAACATTTTTCAAGCTAATAATCTAATGCAAACGGAATTATATATATGCCAGTTAACAAGTAAATCTGCAATGAGCCATGCAAAACCGTGATAGTTAGGAGCATCGATTGTTAGTGATTCGCAGTCTACTGAGTCAAAAGTAGGTCATACATTGCGTGTTCTCGATTTTCCATACTACAGTTTAAAATTAATACAATGCAGTAATGTGTTGTCAAAATATTAAGAATAAGAATCGGTGACAAGAAATACACTTTCGCAACAAGTCAAGAATAGCCGATGCAACAGCATTAATTTAGTTGTCTTTTTCCAGGACACTCAGGTGAATATTTCGGTACATGCAAGTAAATACCGAAAAAAGGAGTGTCATTAGTTTTACGTAATATTTTTCAAAAATTCACTTTTTTAGAAACTGTAATTGTAATAAATCACATGATAATACACATGACACACAATGTCTAAGTAATTAAAATGTAAAAAAAACAGGCGTGATTTTTTGCTGTTTTAAAGACAGACCCTTTAAGGTTTCGATTTACGAACTCGTAGTCTGCAAAGAAAAGAAGTAGTTTTCCCCGATAACTGTTTTGGAAATCACCCTCTCAATAGACCGTTGGCTTCCACCAACAGTCTATAAACGGTATTAATGAAAGAAAACATTAAAATGACTTTTTGAAAACACTCCCAAATTGTAATCCTTACTGCGGACCATTCATAATGTATATGTATTTTAAATAGCAAACGTAAATAATCACTCTAATCGAGAACGTTTTCGAGCAACTCACTGACCTCTAGCTGCTATTTCGAACAATGGCTTAACATTGATTGGCCGTATTCCTTATTTATAGATTAAGTGTAATTCCAATTAATTGTAACGCGAAATAATGTTTGCCGTTATAATAATGTGTGATTGAATGTTTCATTCCCCATGAGTTATCTTTCCCTTAATATCGAGTGTGGCACATGCAATACTTGTCTTCGGATCAGTTATACGAAGAATAGGACTCAAATTATACTTACTTTTATATCGTATTTATTGTTCTGATAGAGAACGTAGACTCCTTCGTTTTGGTTGTGGAATAAACTGAAATATAAATGTTTAAACCTAACACTGCAATAATTAATGCTCATACTGTTTGGGGTTTGTGCAATCTATACTTCTAAATAACGAACTGAATTTTGTATCGAATTTGTTTCGAATTAATTATAAAAAATTGAACAAATACGTTGGAAATCGGCGAAAAGTATATACACAACAGTCTAGTTTTAGAATGGATAAGACCGCGCATGGTGACGAATGTGTATTTAACGACTGAATAATAAATAGGATTTTAGCCTGGTTTATTGTAATCGTACAAAATATGCTTTACAAGAGAAAATTAACATTAATGAAATAAATATGTTCAGTGGCAACGTGCCTTCAATATCTTATCCACACTGTATTACTTAATTACGAATTACAACACGAGTGGAAAATTAAAACAGTTGATTTCAATAAATATATGTTATCCTGCTCCATTGTTTTATTGTTTATTATATCTAGGAAATAACGTAGAAATGTAAATAAAAATCTTCCACGTGTCCGTCGTAGTTTGCTTTTCATACTTGCATACGATCGTTGAATCACAAAAAAAAATGCACAACAAAATAACTGATTGATGGTCCTGTCCATGTTAAAAAACCGCAAGTGGAGTATATTTTAATCGCTGGTGGTGTGGGTGGGAACGTCTTAACTTGAATCTACTACAGTAATAAGTTGTTTCATTTACGAGCATTTCTTTTCAATCAAATGTTTGAAATGTTTGCTTTGAAAACTGCGAGTAATTCTGAAGTATATTTGGTCGTTCATATTCTACTCGTGTGGATGTAGGGGACCAAATGGTCAAAAGCAGCTTCATCTGTACAAGTTTCATTTTATTGTAGTTATTCTTTTTTGTCAGTATTGACAATGCAAAAGTCGTATATAAATGTTGTATATTAAAAGCGAACATGCTGTAAAGAAAATGAAAAAAAGTTTTTCTACAGATGCAACTATTTTAAGCGCAAGTCTATTTGACGATGTTTTGAAACGTTGTATGTTCCAAACATGTCTACATTTATGGAAAGGTTAATTTCTCATAACCTCACGTAACCTGGCTCTGACCTTAATAAAGTGCATCGTCTTAGTAATCAAACAAATTACAGTAGAACTTCATGTGAAAGGGTTCTTTGCAAAAGCCATTTATAATTATTCCAGCGCTTACGCGTGTCCTGTTGAAGAGTAGTTATAAAACAGCGTTTTACAACGAAACGATATTTTGTTTGATATGTTAAAATATAGCCTGATTCTTACTGCCCGTCCGCAGTCATTATGTGGGGGTCAACTCTGCTGTAGCAATGTCCGGTTTGCCGCATGGTCGTAATGAACACCTTAAAGGCATAACAAAGTTCGTTAACAATCTGCTTATAAATATCCTCAATAAATGAACTGCAGATTCGAAGGTGACGCCAGTATCCTGCCGACACATGGAAACATAGAACAAATTTATAGACTTATACGTTCAATAACAAAGTTGTCCGTTGCATGCTAGCAATCCGAACCCAGTTTTCAAATACATTATTTTTATTATTATTACAGTTGTTTATTACAGTTTCATTATTCTTATATCTTATCATAGGTCTTTAAGCTAGACATCAAATAAAATCATATTTGTTTCAAAAATGCGCACATTTATTTCTGGAAATTCGTAGGATGCCCATATCTGATGATCTGTATAACCTTGTACCACAAATAACAGTGTATACGACAGTGGATCTCTCGTATCTTCATCCGAATTAACCACGTCAATAGAGTAGGTTATGTTTTTATTCCACGTGTCAATTGTATCCCTCGTGTACATCTGAAAACCACCAATAGATGGTTACTCATGTAACGTCCACATTTACAAGCACATTTAAGGAACATTTTCACAGATACGCCGGATTTTCCGAACTTTGTGTAACAAATTCCAAAAGTAAAATAATACATAATTATATAGGAAAGCGCCATAACACTTCAGAAATATAATAAATCGGAAATAACGTATCGTTTATGAAAATAATCAGAGATAAATTGTTTGTAACCTTGAAACGATGGAATAAGATTAATACTTAGAACTGTTCTTTTCGTTGAATTTTTTTTATATAATATAGCTTACTAATATAGCGTCATGACTATTCGTATGTAAATATTAGACTGTCTTGTCCATTGGTAAGTGTGACAGACTTTTATACAAATGTGCGAACCCATCTGAATCTTTGCTTCTTTTTCTTCCTTTTGTTAAAATGCGTTTCTTGATATACGAATAATACCTTCCAAAGTACCTTCCAATAATACCTTCCAAAAGCTTTAAGTTATGCAGTTAAGGCATGTTACAACAGTTTTGAAAAAACAACTTGTGTTAAGATATACATTTAGAACTGTGTTAACACAATGTGCATGCAACACGCATGACAGATGATGACAGAAACATAAGAAGTTAATGTGGTAAGTAACCTTGTTTTCAATATTCAGGGCCAACGACTATGAACATAAGGCTTAATCTTATTCTTAATCTTAAATAGTAAACCAATGGAAATTAAAGCTCAAATTAACAATCATTCTCATTGGTCAGTATTTTAAGTTGAGACTAACTTCGAGATTGAGAATTTTCATAGTCGATGAGCCAGATTGGAGAAAATGGGCAACAGTAATAATTGTATTTTCATCCTATAACGAAAATTTACGCATTTTAGGTAGAAAACTTATTGCATTAGCCTTATATTTCATAGACTTTTACACACGTTGTTGTTATGAAAACACTGTACACAGATGATCAGATTTAATTGTCAGAACAGAATAACCGGGCTTTCTCATTTATTTATACTGAATTAAAATTAATTGTCGACTTGTTATTTATAATGATTACTTACTCATTCGTCTTTCCACGAGCTGTATTTGGTCAATTTTTTATTTTTAAGTGTCTATTAAATCACTTTAGTTTATAGATTAGAAAACAATCAGTGTGCAATGTGTAAACTTTCTTTCGAGATTCGAACACACGACCCCATACTCCACATTGCAAATGACCGTACAATCTCTCCTTTGATCTTGTACACGTAAATTCCGCGATTTATAATGAATACGCCCACCAATAACCTTGGTATGCGTCCAGTTTCAAATGATAAATTACATAAATAGATTTGCCATAAATATCGGTCGAACCGATGGATGCTCCCCGATACCGCATTGACCTTTAACCTATCGACCCGATCCATACACGCAACACGCAGTCATGTTCAGGTGAACTTGTGTGCGAAGTTATTTTAAATTACATCCATCCAATGCCATGTTATACGTCAAGCAAAAAATTCAATTTCAACCTCTGACCTTTAAGTGTGATCTTGACCTTTTACCTACATTCCGGGTTTTCGCGCATGACACGACGTCTCATTTACACAAAACTGTGAGCCAAGTAATTTGAAAATCCCTCGATCTACGGCCTTTGACCTCCAAATGTGACCTTATTTTTAGACCTACGGACCTGTTTCCTGAGCAATTTGCACCATCTCATATAGGTTGACAGTAGTTTGAAAACTCATGGCAACTTAAAGCACGGACAAGCAAAGAACCAATATTAAACTATTACATCCAGGTGTTACCTCCACCTTTAACCTACGGACTTGATTATATATTGCTCCACACCATCTCATTGCGGCAAACATTTTGCCAAGTAATTGTGAAGCCTCACAAAAGTTGAAATGGTCACATTCATCTGATAAATGAAACCGTCATATTACTGTCTGTCGTATTACGTGTTTACATTGGCATATAACCTTCACCAAAAACAGTCGGTTTGCCGTATACGGTTTATTACAAAAACACTGATCCTCCAAATAAAACTGTTCACAAACACTAGTAGTATTTACATGACGAATATCGTTGCGACGCGGAATTAATCTGACTATTCGTTAGCTCTGTTAATTATCCATCAATTAGTTTTTAATTGTTTAGTTGTTTCATTTTCTACGTACTATTTGTGCCTTTGAAATCATTTCATGCATGGCCAAGTAATAGTCTTGACAAACAAACAAAACACAGTGTATAATCAAAGGGCAATAACTCTCTTAATTTCATTACACCAGAACGACCTGACAAAATGTACATATGCTGCATATAAAGTTTCATATAATTCGATTTATTAGTTACTGAGATTTACCGCGGAAAAGAAATTTTCCTATTAAAATGTCCCTTGTATAATCAATCGGCAATAACTCCCTGAAACTTATAAGACCGGAACGAGTGCGACCTGACAATATGCATGTCCTCGTGGTAGTGATGCTGCAAATAATGTTTTATTGAAATGGAGTCATTAAGTTCCTGAGATCTTGCACGGATCTTCATACCGATGGTTGGTGGTGAAATTTTCTAATTGATTATACAAATTTATAATGACTTAATAATGTATAATATCCCGTGTTTTACTGAAATAATTTTTTTTAAACTTCATTTTATTTTTGTTAAATACCTTTACATTTTAATGATAACACTTTATTAACAATGATCTTTAAATATTTGGGAAAGCAGAGTCATGAACAATTATGTTTTGTTATTTTCTATTTTAAACAACAAATCAAAAATGAGATGAGTGATAGCAATAAACATTGCTGTTTAATTGAAAATCAATAATAATTAACCAACTAGGAAAACATTAGTCCAGTGTATTTAACCATTACTTACTGTAAGGTTGACGAGGCCACATTTACGAAAGACAAGCGAAGGGGGTTTACAAGATACCGGGTCTTTCATATGTATGGTGAAATTACAGTGACCGTTATCATAAGAACATCCAACAGGAGCCGTTAGCTGAAAATGTATTTGGCCTGTTTCCCCATTGCGAATAGTTAATGTCGGTGTTAGAACCTGAAATAGAAATAAACACAAATTGTTAATGTTCACTTAAATGGATTTTTGCGTAAATAAAATAATTATTTCATGTCGCCTTTAAACGATAGTTTTTGTTCTTACACTCAAAATAGTACGTATAATATATAATGACTGTTAAACGGGCAGTTTCATAGTTCGGGGTTGGACAAATATTTCTCTAAAATGCAACTTAAAAAAACAGGAATTTGTAGAATCAATCGAAACGTTTCGTCCGTTATGCTGTTTTGATTGTATTATTTTGATATTTATTATGCATTGTTTATTTAAAAAAAAAAATACGAGGGTATGTGTACCAGATTGCAATTTTTTCTCCAAAAATATTTGTAAAAGGTTTAACTTTACACAAGTAAAATATGCGCTTTTCCAACCTTAAAATATGAACAATAAATATATTATAGAACAGGAAAGTCAGTTTGAGAAAATTATTGCTCACATTCAAAAACTGCGAAACTGCAGCTTTAAATACAGTTGAAACTATCCGCAGATTGCGAAATATTAGTAACAGTTGTCCCCGACTCGGATGTAGTGCTCTAGATAATAGGTGATGTTTACAGTATTGATAATAGTGATATACATTTTCTGGTATTGACTTGATTAAGCTGATCTAGGCGCACTTGTGTTTATGTTAAAGTGTCCAGTTTGATTCCTAATTGATTGCATAAGATAATATATTTTCCATTTTTAATCATATATTGTATAATTGTGAAAGCAGAGCTACCCGATTATGTTATGTATTATATTACTTATATATCTGTTTCCCAAGGTTCCTATACTAATACGCAAGTACGCGAATAAAAATAGAAATAAAATATAAATTGCATTACACTGCATCTTCAATATAGTAGGTTAATAATGACAAAGACCTATAATTATTATTCAATATAGTGTAAAATAGTATCACCGAGTATATAAAGTCAACATAACCCATATATATTACATCGTTATAGTGAAAATAACTAGTGTAAAATAGTATCACCGAGTATATAAAGTCAACATAACCCATATATATTACATCGTTATAGTGAAAATAACTAGTGTAAAATAGTATCACCGAGTATATAAAGTCAACATAACCCATATATATTACATCGTTATAGTGAAAATAACTAGTGTAAAATAGTATCACCGAGTATATAAAGTCAACATAACCCATATATATTACATCGTTATAGTGAAAATAACTAGTGTAAAATAGTATCACCGAGTATATAAAGTCAACATAACCCATATATATTACATCGTTATAGTGAAAATAACTAGTGTAAAATAGTATCACCGAGTATATAAAGTCAACATAACACATATATATTACATCGTTATAGTGAAAATGACTAGTGTAAAATAGTATCACCGAGTATATAAAGTCAACATAACCCATATATATTACATCGTTATAGTGAAAATAACTAGTGTAAAATAGTATCACCGAGTATATAAAGTCAACATAACCCATATATATTACATCGTTATAGTGAAAATAACTAGTGTAAAATAGTATCACCGAGTATATAAAGTCAACATAACCCATATATATTACATCGTTATAGTGAAAATAACTAGTGTAAAATAGTATCACCGAGTATATAAAGTCAACATAACCCATATATATTACATCGTTATAGTGAAAATAACTAGTGTAAAATAGTATCACCGAGTATATAAAGTCAACATAACCCATATATATTACATCGTTATAGTGAAAATAACTAGTGTAAAATAGTATCACCGAGTATATAAAGTCAACATAACCCATATATATTACATCGTTATAGTGAAAATAACTAGTGTAAAATAGTATCACCGAGTATATAAAGTCAACATAACCCATATATATTACATCGTTATAGTGAAAATAACTAGTGTAAAATAGTATCACCGAGTATATAAAGTCAACATAACCCATATATATTACATCGTTATAGTGAAAATAACTAGTGTAAAATAGTATCACCGAGTATATAAAGTCAACATAACCCATATATATTACATCGTTATAGTGAAAATAACTTGAACTGATTGTATGCAAAATGTAAACGAACTTTAATAAGTAGGGTCCTCATGTTAAGGTTTGTTCATATTTTGTATGCAACAGATGTTTCCCGAGTTTTTTACTGACTTTTAAAACTCCTCACTAGCTATTGTTTACAGATTAATTTGCATTCATCAAGTTTCACAAAAACATCACAAGCTGTACCAAGTGCGCTTTGTGTTAAATTGCTGTACCGTTAAATATGTGATATCCAAATGCAATGATTGAATAAAACCCTAGATTAATTTGCAGCTGATTGATATTATTGATATTATTGAAAAAAAGTTTATTATTCCGAGATTTAATTTTGTATTATGTTGTATTGTTTTATGATTTTGAAGTGCAATATCGCTTTTAACATTTTTTTATTTAACTTTTGATAAGGACATTCCGAAACTAACCAGAAGTATAATCCGACAACAATGACCTGGCACTCATTTGTTTCCGTAATCATCGTACAGTTTCGTCGTTGTACTAGGGTATGCATAATACACACTGTGCTCGTTAGGCACTATTCTGTCGCTACCTGGGCATACGTTAGTAATCTGGAACGATAGTCTTAAGATAGAGTGTTTGTATACTGTTCATTAGTTATGGTGTTCATTTCAGGATTTCCATCAATTTAATCTTTTCTTTTTTTTCAGATCAATATTAGAAAAGTATTTTTCCAGCTGTGATTGCTGTCAATTTAGTTCCAATATAATATTTTTTATTTGTTTAGTTTTGGAGAAGATATCCGTTGTTTGAATGTTCTTTTTTATTCAATTTTATTGTTTGTGCAATACAAAAAAAAACGAAAACACAAAACAAAACACTTTCAAACATTATTTAATTTATTCTTTGTACAATTCAATTAGAAGACAAAAGAACGACTCAAGGTAAAATGCGTGCTAATACTCAATGTACTCGATTTAAATAAAATATAAAAAATAAGACCCGCAAAGTATTCGAACACGCAACATCACTATCCGTAATCTACTTCCTTAACCTCTACTTTTGTCGACAATTATGCGCTAAATTTATATAAATTTACATTCAATAAGTACGAACTGTTACGGGCGATCGCTTGTAAACATTTTTTTTCCGATAAATGGTTACGGAAACGAACGGAATATTCATAAATGGCAGGTCAATTTTGTTTGACTATAACATACCTTTTGCAGAACGCGTTGCGCAAGTTGTACGCTACACCAAGCAGTGTTTCCATACCTTTATTCCAGCGAAATACTGTTCACTGTACTTCGCGACTGTTCTCTGGCCTGTCTCATCAGATGAAACCTGAACGCCACAGTGGATCTGCACACAGAAAGGTATAAGTGTAAACATGTTTATAATGTGTTTGTATTTTTTGTTAAGAAAAGAGCAAATGCCTATAGTATTAATAAAATCTGCGCATACTCAGCGATGCATATATATGTTCATCTATCAATACAGACACTATTACACGTATTCACTCATTTTGATATACTAAAAATGCAAAACTTACATTAAAACCCATCGTGAAATTCCGCTTAGTCAATTCAGATTCAACTATTCTGAATGTGTTATTGCCAGGCACAGGGATTCGTGGGATCGTCTCGGTTTTGTAACTTGTAATAATCCTGTGAAGGAACAAGGTTTTTAAATTAAGTTTATGTATTTCAAATTCTTATGTACTCATCTCAATTTTAAAGTAGTTGTTGTTAAAGATTTTAGGAGGGATGTATGAAATCTATGTGTAACTACACAATGCCAATAAGATGCATTACATCGTACTAGACGGTCTACCGGCAATCACAGGCATGGTTGCGGTGAGATCATGCAAATAACCCAAACCAGTTCGACGAAAGCAAACACAATCTTGATGTACCATACATTTAAATGAAACATTAACTACGAAATTGCCATGGAGTATGGTAAGGCTCAGCTAATAACTGATGCAATTATGGTTTATTTGTTGTTGTTTTTCAATCATTTGATGACCAAAAAATATTTTCGTTTTGGAAATGCGGTTAAGGTTTTGGTGCAATGTCTGTGCGATTTTATGAATAACGAAAGTGATCGTAAATATTACATAAAACTAATAAGAGAGTAAAGTTAGAAAGACATGTGTACAAAGAAAAACATGCTATAAAAACACTTTTTGAGGAAGCCTGAGTAAATCATAGTGTTTATATCAAAATTAAGTATTCTCCTTGCATGCTCTCGTCCGTATTAACGTAGCTGAGCTGTTTTCTCTTTATTCAAAGGGATTTTTTTTCACTGGCAACCAGTGGGAGTAGTGAGAGTATACCAACGACGCAAGTCTCCGCCAATTTGTTCGTTGTAAAACACATTTACAATTCATTTCCATAATCACAACAGCGTTCGCATTCCATATCACTATGCATTTTGTTAACGAATGAGAATGCAACAGTCATAAAAATATATGTGAACTATTCATTTAATTAAATATGAACCCACCATGTAATACTGTAGTAGAGGGTTGGCACACTGCTGAATGAACAGATGAATACGGAGAAAGGTTTTTCTTCCAAATCAAAGTCTAAGGATGGTGCAATTTCCACCTTGCCTATAGACACATTTGTTGGCGCTGATGTGACATCTGGAAAAAAAAGCACCCGATAGCAAAGAAGAATTAAACAAAATACTTACTGGCGGTAAGTCGGGTTTTTTTTCTAGGGACAGTAACTGTTATTTTTCGTGCAGTGGCGAACCCTTAAAAATGGTTCAATAGTTGGTATTCGATGATAAATATATTCTGTACCCAACAGCTATCTCATATTGCCATATTGTCGATTATAAAGAATAATTTAAAAACAAAGCTCTATATTAACTTTTATTGATAAGCAAAATAAGAAATAAGAAATAAACATTAATGAAGACGTACACAAACATGTCCCTGCTTATATCCGTCTGCATGTTTGCAATATCTTATCCTAGCATTGGGGTTTTAAGTTCTTTAAGCATAGTACCATTCAAATAACTATACGTTATTGATCAAATTGTGAAATCCCATGTGAGTTTAACGCAGTTTAAAATAACGCTCATTCATAATTGAAAACTGGAATAGAAAACCCAGATAAGGAATTACCGATTCCCTGTTGATATGTTAAGATGGTTTATAGGAACTGGTTGGAGAATTACTAGGAACACATGAAGGGTTAACTTTGGATTTGTTTTACTAAAAGAATTTGATAACCATATAACCATAAATGTAGTCCATGTGTGCAAAGAAACAACATGTTTACCAGACCATTCAAAATACTCAAAAAAGTTAAAACAATATGACTTTTTTTTTAAATCAAACTTGTACACATAAAACATGTATATAGTAAAACTTATGCTTAAAACACATCTGCAAAATGTTTAAGGACCTTAAAAAGGGTCGCTAGTTTGATAACTTTTTGTTTTGTTTTGACTTTTTCGTATAAACATGCTAGATGTTTTCAATATAACAAAGAGATAAGTGCATTATAATGACTTTATATAAATAAAAAAAATGACATTGTCATAAATTAGGCCCGTCAAGTTGTTGGTGTGAAATTTGAAGATTCAAAATCAATAATAAGGGACAAAACAAGAGATCACAGGTCAATGCCTATTAAATGCGCAGATAAATATGTTATGTCCGACAATGTTATTGATTATTAGTCGTGCCCTAACCAGTCTACTCAACCACCCTCCCGCCATGAATGTTCGCATAGTAGATCCCGTTTTGGACATGCCTACAAGAGTTATATTTTATTGTTAAACTCCTATCATTGCACTTTAACATGTTTTCATGTTTATTACGTTCTAAAGGACACATCCCCTTAACGCAGTGGACACTGAACCAACGTACTTTTTACCAATATTACAGTCATACAATGAAGCTTTGTTCATGTTATTGATAGGTGCAGTACATACTTTTTCCTTGCATATATGGCGGATCTGAAAAACAAGCATACATTTATTCTGATTATTATAGTTAATTCTCATCAGCAACACGTCATCGTAATCATCATCATAATGACTACAGACCTAATAATTAACTGATTTTAATCATTTTAAGTAATTGTATTATCGTTTTATCTTTCAATTTACGTCAAATACTTCACGCTCAAATCGTTGTCATTTGTTATATTGCAGCTTAAGAGTAATTCGTAGTTACCGAAGCAATATGCTGATTGTGGACTTATAGGTGTCAGGTAATA
Source organism: Congeria kusceri (assembly GCA_027627225.1). Taxonomy (NCBI): domain Eukaryota; kingdom Metazoa; phylum Mollusca; class Bivalvia; order Myida; family Dreissenidae; genus Congeria; species Congeria kusceri. The sequence continues at coordinate 53,613,706 of CM051036.1, read as the reverse complement.
CTGAATGTCGTTGCCACATTTTCGTACTTTAACTTCGGTTAAATCTCTGCATTCTGAATACCTCATCCGTCTACACACAACTAAACTGACATCTGTACCGTTGTTTGATATGTTTTCAAACTGGGTGTCATTGTCTAAAACAGTTACAAAATACAGTTTTCAATCGGAGAGTACTGTAGGGTTCTCTCGAGTATGTTTTTGTTTATTTTTTGTCATCTGTGCCAAAATATACCAGTGTATAATCATGTGACATGTTTACTGTTATATTTCTTTGGGTAACTGGAATAAGTTACGCATTACTCCTGATTCCTCTATTACCTTTTGTAAGTGTGTGTTTATCTTGTTTCTTTAAATGAGTGTATACATACATTTATGTAACTGATATAAACCTTCCCGTATGTTACCATTTAATTGGTATTTAAAACAGATCACAACACATGCCGCCAACAAAACAGAAAAAAAGAAGCAGTACTTCTCACCTTTAAGATATATTGGTTCAACCGTTCCGCATGTGTTGATGTCCGGAACATGGCGTCCATCTGGCATATGGTACTGGAGTCCATTAACATGAACATTGTACCATCCTGATGTTATGAAGTAGTCATGAAGACCGTTGTATGGATCGGCCCTGGATCTCCATTCAATATCGTGAAGTAGTTGTGAATTGTTGCAAGCTGAAAAACAGTTTTATAAATGACATCGTGTTATCAACAACACACATTTGAATGGTTAAACGCAGATCTAGATAACATGATATTGGCAGGTAGGATAGGAAGGGAATAAGGCTCGGTAGGGGGATTTAGGATGGGATGGAGATGGGATGGAGGATCGGAGATTGGATAGAGGTTCGGGAAACGGATGGAGGATCAGTAATCGGATGAAGCATCGAGGATGGGATGGGGGATCGGTATTCGAAAGAAGCATCGAGGATGGGACGGAATGACGGATGGTAGATGTGATCGAGGATCGGTGATGGAATAAATGTTCGGGTTTGGATGGAAGATCGGTGATCGGATGGAGGATCGATGATGGAATGGGATGGAGGATCGGTAATGGTGTAAAAATCGGGAATGGGATGGAATGCAGCATCGGGGATAAATGATTGGGGTTGGATGGAGGATCGGATGGAGGATCGAGGATAGGATGGGATCGAGGATCGGTAATGGTGTGAAAATCGGGCGGTAATGGTGTGAAAATCGGGAATAGGATGGAATGCAGCATTGGGGATGAAGGATCGGTAATGGGATGGCGGATCGGTGAAGTGATGGGATGAAGGATAGGAATTTGATGAGATAGAGGTTTTGATTGGTGATGGAATGAAGGAGTGGAGATGGGATTGCACGGGATGAGATGCCACTTTTACATTGCCCTTGATAGGATTTTAGTTAAAGGGTGCTGGTACACCATGAAATAAACATGAACATGTGCCGGTTTTCATCAAGCAAGTAATACGCATATAGTACGATTACACACCACGCAAGTACTATGTTTCAATCAAGCTAGGCCCATGTCATCGCGGTCTTTCTAATACTTGATCAGCCGATCGTTAGTAGTCCTGTCTCCAAAGACCAAGGTTAGAAAAAGACAAGCCGATATTATAATCAATATACCGTGCATATTTTCAGTATTCGAGTAGAGACAAAGATGACGCTAATTACACAGAAAAGCTTAACTATTCATTATATTATGCATTGCTAGTTACGAACAGTAGCAGGAGGAAATAATTCAAGAAAACTAAATGTTGTGTCTGATTTAAGTGATGTCAAGAATAGAATATTGTGAAGTGGCTTAATTACTACTCTATTTTTCACAACAAAAATGACATAGAAAGGAACTTTCAGAAAATCTAGGCCGAAAAGCAGCATTCCTAAAAAAATACGCTGTAAAATACACTTTCTGGTTTCCACGCTACCAACTTCATTTATATTATTCCAGTGTTATCATATACAATGCCCATGCTAGGTCACGTCCGCCTCCAACCTATCCGTATTACGTCTTATTTCAGATGACGTCATCACCACGTTAGTTTGGAACAGGTCCAAACCCTTCAAACATCATCCACGACAATTAAGACATTACATGGGAGCCGTTTCTGGTTACAACATTGCAAACTTTTAACAATGCGTTGGTTCGTTTCTTTATGTAACCGTGCTCATTTTTATAGTTGAGTGTAACCAATCGATTATTGAGTCGATCAAGCCGAATGTCCAGCACGATTTGCTGAAAATGTTGCAGCTATTTTATTGACAATCAAGTTATTTTAAATTCATAAGTTAGAGGGAGGTGTTCACAGATTTTCGTATTTTAACAAAGCCATTTAATATATTAACTGCAAAACTTAATCATCTAGACTAGCAGAAAACAAATATTGTATACAGAAAAAAGTTGATTAAAATGTATGCCTTCGCCGGGACTCGAACCAACGAACGTCGGGATAGAAAATCTGTCGCCATAACCACTTGGCTATTCAGACTTTCAATAATGGCTGTGAATTTTTAACGCCATGTAAGTAATGCAACTGTTTTCAAAATTACCGAGAAAAATCTATACAAATGCGTTATATTTTAACTGATGATTTTTTTATCAAGGAAACCATATTTCCAATATATTTGTCAGGAGTGTTGTTTCGCTTGTTTATATATAATGTATTTTTTAGATTGCGGATTTATGACACAAAATTTGAAAATTGTCATTGCCAATCTGTGAACAGGTCCTTTTATATCAGTTTCTTGAAGGTATGTTGTATTTAAATTATATAAATGTATCGTTTAGATTTTAGTCTAGTTGGCTATTGAAATGTGTGTTTGTAGAATACTGTATATATTGAAGAAAATGTGTAACTTTCTCAGACTCTGGTATTTTGTGATGGCAGCATAATTTTATATTTATTTTATTCACAGGTGTAACAATTATCATTGGCTTTACTATGTATGTGCACACATGCATTCAAGGGGATATATACGATTTCAGCATCAACATTTAATTTCCTCATTATTCGAACAACACAAATGAGAGGACAAACATAATCGAGGGAAGTTAAAATTACAAAAAATAAACAGATATTTGTACCATATTTCATAATTTGTGTTTTTAAGGGGATATATACGATTTCAATATCAACATTTCATTTCCTTATAATTTGAACAACACAAATGAGAGGACGAATATAATCGAGCAAAGTTAAAATTAAACATAATAAGCAGATATTTATACCATATTTCATACGTTTTTTTTAATGAAATTCCTGAAAACGATAAATGTATTCCTAGAGCTACCCCGATACCGACACGTTTAATCGTATTTTTGGAAGAAACAAATAAAAGTGTCCATGTGTCGTATAAACAATCGCTGCACAGAACTGAAGACAACGCGCAACAAATATTGGGGATTTCCCAAAATTGTACATGAATTAATTTTCGACTTGAAGACGAAAAGTATTTTAACAGTGTAAATCTCTAATTTCGAGGATTTTCGAATATCATTTCTTCTGAACTTGTATTCTAGTTTGTTATTTATCAATGCTTTATATGGTGTATTTTACTTTCATATTTTTCTATGAAACTTTGAGAAGATCGTCCATACCCTCTTTAATGTTGTAGTAACCACAGGGGAAAGTCTACACTCAAAGGTCCAGTGTCAAGTGTTGTTGTACGAGGCCAATCCACAATTGATATGTTGTTGTTGTTGTTGTAAATGTCTTCTATGCAAATGTTAGGGTTGCACTTTACAGTTTCAGCCAAAAATTCGAAATGTCAGGGGAAAATGTTTAATTAATAGGGCTACAGTCAAACTGAGCAGCATTTTTAATGTTTTAGAAGTTGTAAGTATCAGATTTAAGGGCTGGATTTTTTAATTGCATGCTTAGTGAATTCGAAAAAATGCCCTATGTAAAGCCAGAGTATGTGTTGAGCCATCTTGAACATAAAATTCGTACGTGGGGATTCATAGCTCTGGGCGCCATTTTGGCATGATATTTAAAAGGTTGTGCATACATTGGAATTTATTGGAAAATCTGAATGATTGACCCCCAGTTTGCTCAGTTGCAAGAAAGTATCTGGTAAGTTACGCAGACAGGCATGCAGTGTTTGAGATGCTCGCATTCGCAGAAAAGTTGCAAATTGACGTTGAAAATCACTCAAATGGTCGCGAAAATTGATGACATTTCGGGTGTTGACATTATCAGTGTGTGCAAGACGGCTCGAACCCAGACCTCACCAGGCTTAGCCCGAAGCCCGGGAAACCGTATAGTGCCCACTAGACATGTATATATGTTTTAATTATTATGAGTAGTATTACTAAAAGGCTCGTGTGAACTATTTGTAAGATGTAAGGCGAGCGATGTAATTCGGCTGAACCAGTGTATAGACGGCCACTAGACATATGTGTATTTTTAGTACTTCATGATTATATATTTTAATATTACATTAACAATTTATTTTGTATAGTTCTGTTGAGAATCAGTAATTTATAATTACGGGACTCCAACACGTCATATCAATGCCAGTGATCCTGTCTACATATATATGCACACCTGTTCAAGGATATATTTATAGAACCCACTGTGTTGTGTAGATAATTTATTATTCTACCACTTGACAACACAAACTTACATTTAAACCGAACGTAACCGTAAACGTAGTTGCTATGTTCAAATATTCTCTAACATAGAGTTCGGTCAGTGCAGACCTTATAGAGAGCATTTAAAGAACGCAAAGACACTTAAAATTCAAACTAGAATTTTCACATGAGTGACGAATATGCCCCACAATATGTCCTTGTAACAAAACTAAGGCATCAATTTGAAAGAAATGGACAAAAAGAGAATGATTTAATTTGTGAATGTTTAACTGTGTGCTTGGAAATATTTAAGTTCAATAGGAGTAATAACTATGTCAACATTTAGTGGTTTGTAACCAAGGTCGAACTTGACCTGTATTTTATCGCCCCCAAAGTGCAAAAAGGTGTCAACTGACGTTTTTACCCAAATTGACTTTTTTTACTCATTTTGATACAATAATATGAGATCTTTATTCTGCCACAAAATCAAAATTGAATATTGATTTTTTGTACCACAATTTAACAAACCAAAAAGGTACCAAGTGATAAACCATAATAATCTTAGTGGTAAAAGGTACCGTTTGACATACGGCTCCTTTCTGCGTCAACTGTTTTTGGTTTTTCTTTGCACTGATGATACAGAATTTTGGAGCAAATGGCACCTTTTGCTCTTATTAAAGGAACACTTTTTTATTTGAATGAATCATAATAAAAGAAAATGTTTATATGGTATCTAATATTGTTTGTTATCTTGTTTATAATCGGCCAATTTACACGGTGTTTTTGTGTATTGATAAAACAGAGAGATGCTGAGTTCTTTCTAAGGATTTGGATTGTAGCATTCATTAGCGGTATAAACACATTGTGATGGTCGGTTAATATTTTATGAATATTTCAAATCATGGAGAAACAATAAGCTGTTAGCGTTGTTTTTTTTTCTTATTCACAATAATTATTGGCATCATTCAAATTATTGTTTTCAAGAGAATTGACATGTAACATTTATTCGAATGTGACTCTGATTGTGAATTTCAGTAAATATTAATGCAGACAAAATATTCAGTTACATTTATGGTTGTTTGTTAAATTAAATTTGCCTTTAATAAAGGTATAATTTCAATTTTAATACATAATTAGACGATTACTAATTTTAAGCAATATCAACTGTATACATGAATATAAAACTGTGATTTTACAGTTACGCAAATAAGTAATATTTTCCCCTGTATTTATTTAATTGCAAGAAATAGAATGGTCTGTTGAAAAGATTTACCTGGCTGAGTCAATCAATTATGACAACACTAAAAACAAATCCACCACACTATTAAGTTAGAGCGAAATTACAACGCATGCTGTGGCTGATGCAATGCATAAAGGGATTAATGAAGAACATGGCAGCGTATCAAAAACATTTTCAACACACCTACGCAAGAACTCAACAAAATGTACCATGGGACAAAAGAGAACATCACAGCAGATGGGACAAACATTGAACACTGTATTATGTGAAGTTAGAATAAGACATCAAACATAGAATAGACACACTTTTTGTTATTTTTTTCACATAAAACTGAGTATTTCCTGTTGTCTATGTTTGTTTGCTATATTATGTCAATACTCTTGGTATAAATAGCATTTTTACACGACCTTTTCGTTGATCATTTTTACTGTATTTATAAACTGTGTTCATGCACGCATGGACACAGTTCAATTTTTTTGTGAAAAATTTGTAAAAGCATACAAGTATACAGTTTTGTGGTAAAATCAATTTTACTGATGCAGTTATATATGCACGTGTCTATTGCACTAATTACTCTGCAAAATGCTTAAATTACAAATGGTAAACTGCACATAAAACATTGCTGTAATAAATCATTTTATTCTATGTTTGACGTCTTATTCCAACTTCACATAATAGTGTGTTATAGCTATTACTGAGGCTATTTCTGCGCAAAACACTGGGTATGTTTCTAATTCCGCCCTCACAGCAGCCAGCGCAACCAGAAAAAGGTGCATGAGTTGAAACATTAGACTTACCAGCAGTGCTAATGACTCCGTGTTCATTGATTAGTTGTTCTATTCAAGAAAGGTGGGCTGCGACATTTTTACAATTTACTCATTAGGAGACAGACACGTATTCTTTCATGTATGGGATTGAACTCAGGGCAAACGAAGGTCCTCTAAAATTTCAACATGGCTATGGCCAGAAAAACAGCTGTATTTGGCATACCAATGAAACTCATTCACATTATAGACTTTTTGTGAAAAATAATTGTGTTAACCTGAAATATTTTACAAATGGTCACCGATTTAACTGGCTGAATGTTAAGCCCACGCAAAGCAAAATAAAATAATGTGCCGATGGAATCAGAAGACAATGTTACTGATCTTAAGTGAACAGACACATCGTTTCTGAAACAGTTATGAGCTGACAGGAAAACCATGAAATAGTTAAATAAGTAAAACTTAAATAAAACATCATCAGAATATCAAGTATACAGATTTAAAGAAGTGATTTTCTTGTGCATGGTGCTTGCAAGTCATGTTAGTTGTCTTGGGATGACCTTGACGTGTTGAATAAAAAATATGAGCATGATCATATGTGTTGTTTCTGGTATAAACAGTACCATGTATACAAAACAATGAGACAAAATTTGCCATGTTGTAAATTGACACAATGTATGCTGTCTAGTTTTGAAAATTTATTCAGAGTAAAAAAGTACCAAACGACAAATGGCACCTTCTTGATGTCGGTAAGAAATGTTTTTATTGTGCAGAAAGGTACCAAATGACAAATGATACCTTTTGCATTTATCAAAATACCAGAAGTGTGAGGGTAAAAACGTGCTATATGTCATATGGTACCCTTTTTCCACTGAAATTATTATAATTTGTTGAAAAATGGTCAGGGTAAAAAGGTGCCATCTGTCAAATGGTACCTTTTTCCACTGATCGTTTTATAATTTCTTGAGTGCTAAAAAGTACCATAAAAAAAAATAAAAAAAAATAAATTAAATTATACCTAATTAATGAAGTTATTCAGTACATACTTCTTTTAGACGCTTACTCGCATTCTTTCAACTAATATATAATGTATTACTATTATAGCTTTTATTTCAGCATAATGAAACAATAAAATGTGATTTTCTCGAAAACATAAAAAAGTCACATGGCACATTCTTGCACTAAGGGGGATATATGATGTAACTCTTGTCTAGGTACCTAAACTAATTTAAATATGTGAGATATTGTCTGCAAACCGTGTTTTCTGGGATTTTAAGTCGAAAAGGCGCCATAAATGTGTCAACATTTGGTGATGTATAACCAAAGTCGAACTCGACATGTATTTTAAGATGTTTTACCTGCGTAGTAAAAATTATTCAAATCTGTCAAGACTGTCATGAGTTATCATCCGGAGACTATGCACGTGGAACAAATAAAGTTAAATGGGAAAGATGCGACGAGAATTTTAAACCGTTTAAATTTCTCGCCGCTTCTCAGTGACTTTTTTACTCGTACCCGTGTCGGAGACACGATGAAGGAATTTCGCGCACCCTCGAACGCATTCCCTAGACATGTCTTCTTTTGTCGTAACGTTTCGTCGTACATTATCATTCTACCACATAACACGAGTTTGCTGCGAGTTTCGGAGACTTGCCTACGACATCTGCTCATGCACATGTCGTCGCATGTCCTACAGACATGTCCACACTCGTACATGCTCGGAGGCAAGTCTTCGATTGTCGAAAAGATATCGGACGCATATCGTACTAATATGTTGAAGAGAACTCGAACAAATATCGTCTTGAAACAATTCCTCGACCAACTTTTCCACTTTACGGCGAGTTTGTACTCATCAAAGCTCGTACAAATTAAACTCGAAGCTCAAATTCGCCAGTGTGACAGTACCCTAAGTAAGTCATACGACGTCACAACCAGGAAGCGTCGACCATACGTCGAGCTTGCGTCGAGATTTTTGTGTTTGAAACTTGCGTCGGACCTACGGTGCCCGTGTGTGTTTTTCTTGATCGCCAGGTCGCCACAACAACCGCAACGCAACAGCCATTAGCGCAAGCGTTTAAGTTGATGCGTCGGCCTCGCCTCAATAACCCATCGATCGGGCACTGTAAAAGCACCGTGCGAACATCGTGCGATAAACATACGGGCACTTTACGTTTTTTGCTTCGAACGTGACGCAGTGTCTCAAGCACGCAATGTGCACTTGCGGATGTCGCAAGACTTCCTAGAATAGTACTTGCGGCTTTCTTGCATTAAACGCACCGGCGACGTAAGAAATAAACTGACAACTCACTTCGCCGCAAGACACGTGCGTATTATGCCTTTTTTTCACGTGTGAAAATCATACTGCTACTTGAATTTTTTATTTTTGTTTAACAAATTTGAAAACTAAAGCATAGCATCTTCTGATACACACGTCAAAATAAATGTTGTACATGTCATCAATTCATGCAGGATATTTATGACAAAATAATTGATATTCGTGTTTTTGCATACTACCATTGCGGCGACCGTGCGTAAAACTCGCGGTGATCGTGCGATAACTATGCTTTGGTCGTGCGTCGACATAAAAAGTAATTTATAGCCGCACGGTGGCCGTCAGATCGCCGTAGGACAGACGTACGTCAATCGCACGATTAGCAGACACAGCCGCGGTCAGCTAAAACTGAAAACGCGCAACAAACGTGCGGCGAACGCACGCCGCCCGTATAGTACAGTTGATGAACAGCAAATTTCCCGACAACCACGCAATAGCTTTTATACAAACTGTTTGTGCACTTTTATGTAGCCAAGATATTGTTATTCACAAAACCGCGTGATAACACCCTGTTATTATTGAACATTTCCGTAGAAACAAGATGGCGGACAAGATTGCCGCCAAAAAGACGAAAACTGCACATTTTGGGCTATAAAAGCTTTTCCGGATTATAGCTTTGTCCAGATTGAATAGATTTTCAAATAACTTGGCAGAAATGACAAGAATATTAACACAAAGTGTCATGCGCAAGAATCAAGTCCAATGTGAAGGTCATAATTCAAGGTCAAAGTTCAAATATAAAAAATCAACCCTTAACATTTTATCTGCAGCATAACTTTTTCCTACATAAATGGATTTTTAAATAACTTTTTAGAATTGACAAGCATGGTGAGACTTAGTGTCGCGCGCAAGAATAAGGTCCCTAGGACAAAGGTCAAGGTCACAATTCAAGGTCAAATGTCAAATTTTAACATACCTTAGCCGTAGTGACAAGCATGGTAAGACGGAGTGTCACGCGCAAGAACAAGGTCCCTAGGTGTAAGGTCAATGTCATAGTTCAAGGTCAAATGTCAAACATAAGAAATCATTCCTTTACACATTGTCCGGAGCATATCTTTGTCCAGCATGGATGAATTTTCAAATACCTTGGCAGAAGTAATTTGTATGGTGAGACGGAGTGTCGCGCGTAAAAACCAGGTCCCTAGATCCAAGGTCAAGGTCATAATTCAGGGTCAATGGTCAAATATAAGAAAGAAATCAATCCTTAACACTTTATCTGGAGCATACCTTTGGCCAGCATTTATGGATGTTCAAATAACTTGACAAGTACTATAAGACGGTGTCTCACATACAAAGCCAGGTATCGATGTTAACGATGAAGGTCAGAGATTAACTATAAGAAATATTGGAGCAAATCTTTATCCATAAGGATATCCGGAAGGATTTTCAAAAAACATTCCAGAAGTGATAAGCATTAGGAGACATTGTGTGATGCACAAAAACCAGGTCATTGTGTCCAAGGTCAATGTCATGTTCAGAACCAATATTTCCATGCATTGAGGTACTATCAGGAGAAGTTGGGTCGCGTTTAGGTCCCTGGATCCATGGTCAGGGTCAGGGTCACAATAAATTCATCAACTTTGTCCTGAGCATAATTTTGTCAAGCATGAAAGCAGTTTTAAACTTGCAAGAAGTGATATCATGTTGTAATCATTATGTGACAACAAAAGCATGATACGATATGCCTCATGCAAGAATAACATCCCTGTGGCCATGGTCAAGTTCATAATTCAAGATCAAATGTTTGTCCAGAGCAAAAAAGCTTCTTTGATGGGCGTATCTTAATGACAATGGCACATTTGTTATGTCTTATAAATATAGCTCACCAGTTAACAGCTCAAATACCAAAACCAATTAACCGGTTACTGAAATACTATTTATTGCCATCTCAGTTGAAAAATAAACTCTCAAGAACAAAGTCCTTTTGTTATGAATCAAGGTTCTCTGGTCTTTCTGGTCCGATCTGGCCCATATTAGACATTGACTAAGACCTTATGGTCGTACACAAACAATGCTAAGTTTGTTCAAGATTAGACAAGAGGGCCATGATGGAAAAAAGCGCTCACCTGATTACAGGTAACGACGGAGACCAACTCTGACATTTGAATGTCATCGATAACAAACTGACCCACATCATACTGTTGTTGACCTCGAAATCGACATGTGCAATACAGATGCCTTTCATGCCTTCTCCGGTAGTTAACTTGGCAATCGACTGTCCGACCTACTTATGTTTATCACCTGGTAATTTATAGGAGCAATAAAGATGTATTTATGGGTCGAAACTGTAGGAAACAGGGCTCAAGCTTGTTTAAAATGCCCAGTCGCACTTGTACCGCACAGAGGGTCATCCTACCCCTACAATTGCATGAAGTTCAAACATCCAGCTGAATTACGGTGTTTTGTTCCTTATTTGTACACAATAATTAAAACAGTGACAACAATAAAGACACCTGTCAGTGTTACGTTTATCATCGATAAGGACTGGTCAACCAAACAAAGCATTGTACCGGAAGTACATGTATTTGCGTTTTAATTGTGTTTTCGGTCTTATGAATGATATTTGGCTTACAAGTTAGCAACTCAAATACCAAAACCAATTAACCGGTTACTGAAATACTAGTTGATGCCATCTCTAGTGAAAAACGAAATCTCTATTCTGAATATAGTCCATTGTGTTGCTGTTTTCACACACAAGTGCCAATAACTTGGTTATTTACAGCCCAATCAGGGCAATTCTTTGTTTTTATGACATGTTATGGTCAAACACCAGCAAGTTTGATGAGGATAAGTTGACAAATGAAGAGTATATGTTTCACAAAGTCCTTTCTTTGCAAATGTCCAAAATTGTTTGAAAGAGATAACATAATGACTTTTCTTACCAATGTATTATTACTGTGAAATTTTAGGCGTACCTATATTTTTGAAAAATATTTAATTTTAAATGTTTCTACTTTGGATTCATTTGTTATTCTAATCCAACAATTATTACAAATAATCGTTTTCATCAAGAAAATCATTGATCAAATAAGTTACAATACCTAATTTTAGAGAAAACATGACTTTTGGCGGCCATATTGGACGGCATTTTGAATTATGAAAGTTGCTCAAGGATGACAAGGTGTCATCATCCAGAATCTGTTATGGTATCGTCAGCGCTTACGCTGATGTATGTTGCGGTCGTTGCGGCGACCTAGCGGACGAGAACAAAAACGCACAGGCGCCGTGAGGAAAACACAAGTTTTTGTAAAAAATATCGCAGCAAGCTCGACGTAAGGACGTCGCAACATGGTTGTGACAGAGACTTATGTCAGGGGAATATACAAATAGCATCAAATTTAGACATGTAAATACACACTTTGAATAAATATTCTATATGAGACCTTTTAATCAAAATTGGACCGAGTAGGATTGGGATTGGAATTTCGTGATTTAGGTGAAATAGTATTTGACTATTAATAATTTTGACTGATTTTTTTTTAGAGTTAATCATGTCAGGCACACCTTCTGCCATGAGAGCAAATGTTTAAACATATACATTTTGTGAAAGAAATCATATCTTTCAAAAATTTTAGCAGCCTGGTATCAGTTTTTAAATTAGTTAAAATTACAGCCAATACCACGTTCAAGCATGTCCTCGCCACGTGGTTGACGAGGTAATGACTACAAGGCTGATCATTATCCCGTACAAAGAAAAGCATCTCCGTTTGCGTCGACGAGACTTGTTTATTTTGAGACAACACGACATGGGCGGACAACAGAAATACAGCGAAACGCAGATCGCAAACAACACTCATATCTACATGATTAATTTTAATATAAACGTACACTATCCAATTTTCTTACCCTTATCCATTTCATGCCCCGATCTTATCTCATTATATACAAGATTTTTAAATGTCTCTGTTAAATTAAGTAATGTATATTTCTTTTATACAAACGAATGAGATATGATCGTATATTGTATCTGAGCTACTGGCCGTCCAGATCAATCCTCCTTTTGCAGGTAGGACACGTGTGTCTGTAACAAATGCCTAGCTCATCCCTCCAATATAAGACAACAGACATGTCAGGGCATGATGCATTTCAGAACATAACTACATATGCTTTATATACAACTATGATAAATAAAGTACAAATAAATTGAATTCGAATGCAAGTTGCCTCTGTGTTTCAAGTACAAATGACCACAATTTACTGACCACTGCACAAAGCCCCGCCTTATTTGAACTGACAAATCAAATCTTATTTTGTCAAGAGAAGACAACTGCTCAAAGCTATACGTTGTAACGCGGAGAAAAAAATTGAGTCTTTGTTTTTCAGACCCTTTTACCTGTCCAAGAACACACATTATATAAATATCATATGGCATCATGTGTGACTTAGATATTGTCAGCGCAAGGGCAGAATGTCACCCGAGGCGAATGCCGAGTGGTGACATTTTGTTTCAAGGGCTGACAATATCAATGTCACACTTGCTGCTATTTGACATTTATTTTATTAAACCGAACACAATTGAATACGAAAAAGGTAAACACTAAAAGCCTATATCTTATTTCATCTTCAGAAATTCTAGCAAACTATTTTTCTGGTCGTTAACATTAAAAATAATCGTTTGTTTACAAATTAAATAGTGACGTCACGACAAGGGAGGCAATCACGACCAGGGAGGCAATCTTTGCATGATGTGGCTTAAAACTGATACAGATATTTTCCGTTATATGACAGTCAAAATGTCAGCGCAGTCACATGAACTCGCAGTCGCTTTCGCTTGGTCACGTGTCAAAAATGTTGAAATGTTCCTGACACTCAAAACATCTCTTTCTCGGGTAATGGGAATTTATCATTTTAGACAAAAGTAAGGTATAATAAAAAAGATATGCAGCTGCATCGGCAAAGAGAAACCCTAATCGACATCATTTGGTCATTTATTTAAGGCAAGTGACCGATTGCCCAAACCACACAATGAACACTAAGAAACAAACACGCAATAAAACAAATCTTAAAATCAATTTTTTTAAACAATATTTTTTTTTAGATTTTCATTCTGTCAGACCTTCGCATTTAATCAATTTGTATATTATATTTATAGATATAAGTCCTTTATATGTCGGCATAACTATGTCGTCAAAGTTATGTTTTCAAAATGGCCAGTCATATATTTTCTATTAGATTTCTTAAAAAACAATCACAGTGTGAAATGTTCGTTTGATGACACGAGAATATAACTTTGACTTCTCCTTATGTCGTTTTTGCACTTCATATAATTTGAACGCTTAATGCATTTAACAAAACCAACATGTAATTTTATTTGAAATTTAATCGTGTTAGTCATAGTTAAATATACAAACGACACAAAACTTACCGTTTATAATGGTCCAACACACTATAAACGCTACAATAGTCCATACTGCCATGTTGGTTTTATTTTTGAACATCTTCGCTGCAAGGTTCTGTCAGTTGTGATCGCTTTGGTATAGTACTTCTTATGAAGCCACGGTATCAAACCATCAGTCAACACTGCCATTGCCTGTTCGAGTTTGAACAGTGGCCAAATTTGTAATGTGTGTGATTTGTATTCAGTGGTGAAGTGTTTTATTCAGACGTACTTTGCCTTGTTTAGTCGTATACACACATCAATCCATTTACGTATTTAAAATTATTGCAAAATATGGTGTATATAGATAACCTTTGCACATTACTTGTCAAAACTGTACTTCAACTGTCTTATCAAGTACCAAGACAAATAAATCCGTTATTCTGTCATGAATGAGCATTGTTATTGTTCGAAATAGCATTAGGGTGAGTTTTTATTAAACAAAAATGCACAAGTACTTGATCTATCTTTTGGTTCTTAAATGTTCTTAGGACTTCTACCGAGAGGAAAAAACGATGATTTTACAGAACCATATCTGCCAAATTATTTTTAAATCACAGAAATGTTATCATAAACATAAATTTTTAACGGAAGTGTGTACTGTATGGAGTATTTGTCCAACTTCAGTCGATTTGTACTTTCATTATTCTTTATTTTTAGAAATCATCATTGCTTAACCGAATTTTGCAGAGAGCTATTCAATAATGTATTTTGAAATCTGAGCCTAGAATGTTTTTAAATGAAGGAAATATATTCCAAAAGCATTTTAAGGCCTACATATGCAGTTATACACATGTTCAAAAATATACAGGGATACAGTTTAGATATTGTAAAAACAATTTGAATTAATTACATCTAGATTGTAAACAAAATTAAAAACGTAGTGGCGCTCTTTAATGTTTGTGTATTTTGGCATACAATTACATACAATTTCGGCTAACTTACTGGGTCATTAAAAATAAGTTGTTGGTGGTCTTGCTTTTGCATTGAAAAAAATAGCGCAATTAGATTTACAACACTTAATGAAACTGAATACAATTTTCTTAAATTTGCTACACATCTGAACGTCAGGGTCCAGTTGCTCAAACCTTTAACGGCCGGTTAAGCTAACGGCCTGTTAACTTTAGATGTAAATACATCTAATATTGCAAGCAATTCGCGTATGAAGCATTTGACAACTATTTGAGCATATCAATGTATTTAAAATAAATGCAAATTATAAAATTGTAACATTTAATTTACATAAAAACTTCATCCAAAAGTTAACGGCTGTTAACTTAATTGGCCGTTAAAATTTTGAGCAACTGGGCACAGATATAATTATGTAACTCGTATTTAACAAAGACGTTATACAAATTGTATGTGGCTTGGCTCAAGACATTCAATACATGTTGATGTTATGTTTTAACCAACCACCCTGTTACATAAAACAATACAGATCTTTTGTCACAAATTATTCGATGTATATTAGCTAATTGTTTTATGAATAAGAACATCGAATAATAGCGTACAGTATAGATACAATCAAAGATACTTTAGTGTAGGTTATGTTTCAATCTGCGTATTGGCAATATGCAAACAGAAACTATTTTGATACCTTTTTTGAAACGATGACGCGATATAGAATATTTATAAGTACCGCAATAGCTGCAAAAGAACCAAAACACAATGTTTTGGATACTATTATTAATCCAGTTAAGAGGTATCGTGTAGTAGAAATTTTGTATACATACTAAATTAAACTGTATTATAAATAAGTCGTTTTTAAATAAATATTTATTATAAATTTGTTAAATAAGAATAAAAATAAATCAATTACCAAATGAAATATACTATCAACTGAAAAAAAGGTTTTAAGTTAGTTACATATATTTACATCTTGCATTCAACGTAACAAATTACATGGTATATACCGACAGCACAAACAATTCTGCAACAATTCACAAGACTGGAAAATATTATTGATAAGTTATATTTGAATAAAACTAGGCACATATTTACGGTCGATCTCTAAGTTTATTAATATCATAGCAAACGATTATTATCTTTGTTACATATTTATTCTTTTCGCTGTGCCCATTTACGTTCGCTATGCATGATCTTACAGTGTTCATTCGTGTACGTCAATTCTGATTCTGCTTTTCAGCGGCATATAGCACGTTCTGTCCGTCGGAACCATGTGTATGTAAATATGGAGTTTGCTATGAATGTTTCGCAGTTCATCGAGACTGTTATAATGTTTCGTCTAGCACCAACAACGCTTACTACAACACTTGGATACTTACACAGTTGTTGCATATGACCATTCACAATCCACCCATATCAGCCACCCTCACTTTGAACTTGACCTTGTGTGGACTTAGAATAATTCAAAGGGCTATTTCTTGGTTAACTAGATGTTACCTTTTCGTCTAGCGAGTTGGACGGAAAGACCGCTCAATACAACGCGTTGATACTTCCACAGGTGTTGCTTATGACCATTCCCAATCCACACATATCACCCAATCTTACTTTGACTTTGACCTAATTTGGAATTAGCATATTTCAAATTGGCTATGAAACGGCAATCCCCGTTTTTATAGTGGTTTTTCTTTCCCATATTTTAGATGACTTTGACCTATATGCCAAAAAATCACTTTCAATAAATACCACTACTTTTCTAGACTGCTGATACAGTTTGAAGTTCACCCATATCAGCCAACCTCACTTTGAATGTGACCTCGTTTGGAATAATAATGTTTCAAATCGGCTATTTTTTCTTGGTTAACTACATATTACCGGTTACAACCAACACGGCTTGCTACAACACTGGGAGATAGATAGATGGATGGATGGATGGATGGATGGATGGATGGATGGATGGATGGATGGATGGATGCATGGATGGATGGATGGATGGATGGATGGATGGATGGATGGATGGATGGATGGATGGATGGATGGATGGATGGATGGATGGATGGATGGATGGATGGATGGACGGACGGACGGACGGATGGACGGACGGACGGACGGACGGACGGACGGACGGACGGACGGACGGACGGACGGACGGACGGACGGACGGACGGATAGATAGATAGATAAACTATACCTTGGTAGCTCTATACTAAAGCTTTTCATAAATAAATAAACTTGAAGACACTAAATTAGTTAAAACAAACTTTTCACGGTATATATGCATTAGCATAAAATTAAGATAATACTGAACATTATTACTAGCAATGAGTAAACGAATAACATTAAATTGAGTTGCCATGCAACATAAAATTACTAGACTATCCATCTGAGCACATTGATAAGTGCCAATTAATTAAAATGATTTTAGCACATGTTGTAAAACTGAACTAGAATTAGCATAAATTATAATAATACTGAATATTAATATGAGTAATGAGTAAATAAATAAAATTAAATTGAGATGCCATGCAACATAAAATGACTAGAAAATCCATCGAGCATAGTGATAAGTTACAATTCATAAAACGATTATATCACATGGTGAAAAAATGAAATAGAAATTCAAAAAATGCTCTTTAACCTTGGGTTTAAAAGAAGAGGTGGTTCTTAAATCCCTTATATGTTGAGGCAAACTGTTCCACAGAGAGCAACCCATATATGCAAAAGACTTTTTGGCAAAGCCTTTGACAACAGGGATAGCATATCTCTTGCTATCTGACATTATGTCACATGTGCCATCAACGTTGGAACCACGTGGAGGTACAAACACCATAAACAGCTTCGATATATATTTGCTCAGACTAGGACATGATCGTTATATGTAGATCTAGGTACAACACAGTCTACGTTGCTCAGTCCTAAGGAATTGCAAAGAATAAGAACAAGTTACCGATATTAAGATATTTCTATAAGCCAATAAACACGACCAAAAATAAAATAAACATATGGAAGATCTGTTACTAAACTGTTGTTTTATTGCATAAAAAATCCGGTAATGACCAATATTGTACGTGTTCATCAATGTCATATTTAAAGTAATTCAAATTTTGCATTGTACGGGCAACAATAGCTTCGATTGTGGTCTGTATTTTACAAGCGATGGCTTACCCTGCATCAACGGTTTCCAGGTCAACACTGTCAGTGTGTACAATGTGTTATTGACAGTATGTTACTGACTACTAAATGTAATATTAATAACATGACTAGCTTGAAATGTGTTGGTTTTTTAAAGCAAGTATTGATGGGAACATCATACATCTATAAAATAACATTACAGTAAAGGTTGCATAAACAAGGACAAATTGGATATTAAGTTCAATTCTGAATGTGTACCTTAAATTAAAAATTTCCAAAACCTCCGTTCTTGGATAGTGGACATTATCTCTGATGCGTTAAAAAACATAATGGGACAATCCTGCAAGGATTTTGGAAGGAGTAATGCTGTTTATTTTATCCTTTCCAGTGATTTATAGAGAACTATCAGTGAAATAATATTGGTAAATCACTGTTTTAAATTTCACTGTTTCACACTGGTTCCCGGTTTATAATAATACAGTAAATAAAACGGACCATCAACGATGCCGGACTCAAAATAATGAAGTGACGTCATTATTTGGACGTCATGACGTTAGGAGTCCCGCGAAAATTTCCAATTAAATCCATTTAAAGTATAAAGAAAAACGGTTGAAAACGCATAGCATAAAAAGAAAATTTGATGATTTCGGTGTAAGATCGTATTTTATGTCACTCGTGAACATGTAACCAGGTAGAATTTCAAGTAACTCTGACAGAATAGTAAATTATCTCCGCTTGACTATACCGACTAATTGTCACAGTTGACTGATTTTGAAACCTGTTTAGTCAGGTGACATTTCCCCCATTTTTTAAAAATCTTGCATTAATTGTGTTCTTAGCAGCGAATCAAACTCCCCGCAGTGGTTACTTCCCCACTGGTACTATTCAGTTATCACTGCCACCACGAGTTAAAAGCTTACATGTTTGAAAGTTTTCAGGGGAGACAATTATGAGGAGAGTGAAGATATATTTTTTACAACATTTAAGTTGAACATTATTATTTTTTAATACATATGTCACTTTCAATAGTAACATTTTTGTACGTACAACATCCCTATTATTGCTCCTAACATGTTATTACCGAAAAGTGCCAAGCCACAGCGGAGCAAATTACGATAATTGCCCCGCCGATCTTTTGCACGCGCGCCTCTGACGTCACTTCATGAAAAAGATGGCTGACAACGTGAAACTCAACATTTTGAGACAGTCTTAGAGCAGTCTCAAACACCTATACGAAGCTTAACATGTCGGACACTGCAGAACACTGGATAGAACATATCGCCACTATACTAAAATATAAAGTAAAGAGAGGCAAAAATACCTGTGGCATCAAGAAGTTCTGTTATTTCGCCGATAAAGCCAACAAGCACCAAACACTATCAATGCTTTAGCAGTAGAGGTGCTTTGCTAGTAAGACTAAATCCGCATCGTGAATGCTCCTGACCGTGTCTACAGTCCTACCACTTTTACATTACAATGCCTAGGCTGAAAGTTTAACAGGTCCTGTAGACTCCTTTTTATTTATTAACACAACAGGTGAAAACGTTTACACGCTTTCAACCCGACCCTGGACACATCAGCTTATAATAAATTCACACCAATGTAATATAGATTATGATACAACCTTGACATATCTACATTTGCCATACACGTAGATCTAATTTATGGTGCATTTCGATAAACCTATATCTCAGTTAAATATAAAACGTTTTACAATAGAAAAAAAATGCATTTGTAGATTTGTATTCCAATGTTATACCTGTGTAGGACAAGTAATGCCCAAGCAATGCAAAATGGCTTAGATACGCCCGTGTGGGTACTATCAAGTACATGTTGATTGTACACGTCATCACTAGTGATGTCATTTGTTTCAACAGATCTAGTGAGTAAGATTGCTTTTCTTTTTCGCGCGGAGTTTAAATTTGGATGAAACCTACGTTCACCCATGTTGCGTCATGAAAATTGTCTGTGGTCGCTTCAACGAATGCAAAAATGTTTACTTAAAATACCATAACATGTACTGTTGTAAGTTAAGATGTAAATAAACATGATATTTAAGCGTGAAAAATGTTTACATTTAAATTTCTTTTGACAAGATTTTTAATAAATTGGAAGGAAATAAAGAAAACACGAATGTCATAAGAAACAAATATGAATTATAATGAGCATGCATGGCTCGTTAATAGCCCCGGCAAGTAGCAAAATTATCGCCTTGTCGGGGCTATTATCGAGCCATGCCCCCGTGCCGCCATTTATTAACCTCTTAATAACAATGACACAGACATGTTGCATTATTGGTCCAGGTATACATATTACGAGTTAAAATGAAAAACACAAAATACATAAAGTAAACATAATAACGCAAGGATTTTAGGTTGTTCGCGTTTTTATCATGTATTTGTTATGATTGTATTTCGCGCCATGTGTTTGCCTATGGTCACTTGGAACTCCATGCCGGCAGGGATTTAAAGAGCTATGCTCGGAACCATTGAAATCTCTGTGCGGAGGTTGGCCAGTTAGCAGGCATTGCTACATTGAGCTGCATTTTTATTGTAAGTTAATATTACTCCTGAAAGGTTAGTAATATTTGTGATATTGTCATATTTATTATCATTTATGTACATGTCTAACAACTATTAACACGTGATTTACACATGGATTGCGTATTTAAGTGTGTGTTCATTGGAACCTGTAATTTATATTACATCGTGATTTTATCTTTATAAAATAAGAACCACTCTATTTCTTGTATCCACCAGGATTCTAATGTTGCAGATCTGCAACATAAGAGTCATAGCTCATAGTGGAAATAGAGCCATGTGGGTGATTGCAGTATTCTCTCACGTGTTCCATATATTAGAGAATCGGTCGCAGCCTGTGCCGTTCTATGGGTAGTCGATCCACCGTTTTCATTTTTTTTTGCATTTAGTTTTGGCATCTTCAATACAATGTTCATTTAAATATGGTGATCACACAACTGCCCATTTAAATTTAACACAAACATGTCCTATACTTTAAAGTTCTAACTACAAAATGCGAGATTGTTCGAATACAATATCAAAAAAGGACATTTTTAAACACTTTACATAAGCTATAGGAATATTACATACTGTTTATGATTATATAAACAGAATGGGTAATTCATGAGAAAACTACCCGTGACTAGCAAGTATACGACTTGCATGTCGATTTGATAACACAACAAAGCGATGGGGACACATTGCGTTATCCGAACGTTGCGTTGGGTGTCTCTCATCTCATGCGATAACTGAGCGCTTGAATTCCGCAAGCTTGTCTGCTCAAACGCCTTGTCATTTCGCTTTCGTTCAAGGCACCTAGCGACGAGCTTTCATACTTAAGTCTGCCAAGCCCTATACAGTTCAGTGTATTGATATAAATACTGATATAATTACACATGTGTACACTTAATTATAACTATGAAAGAAACTAATCTTATTGATTTTTGTTATGAATCGACCTGTATAAACTATGCATGGTTATATTATATGTTGCTGTTTTTTATTGCCTATATTTTCCTATGTAAATATGTTATGCTCTCCAGTATTTTGACAATAAAAGATATCTATCTATCTAGCCTCTAAATATTAGGCATTCATGTCGCCTTAGTTTCTCTAGTACGCAGGTTAGGTGTCAAAGTCGACCTAGCACCCTGTTGTTAAGTAGATGACAGTTTGTTGCATGTTTATCTCATAATGTGGATCATTGCCACTTTATCATCAGTAGGAGATTAAAGCGTCTTGTTGATGCTAATTGGTGTTACTGCGTACATGTGCTCTGAAATAACGCATCGCTTCCCTATGTATATCCGACGGCTTAAAAGTCGTGGGAACAGGCAGCATAGTTGTCAACAACGGTAACACTAGACAATTCCGTCACCTCCCGTAAAGCTATCCAATCTCTATCTGAGAGTTCGTTTTCTTTTGATGCAGTAGACTCAGAGCGACCTGCGTCAGCGATTCCACTGACGTCTCTTCGAGTGTCGCCACTTCGTCCCTCTCCTTCCTCTCCGAAATCCTTCTCTACTCATGTCACAGAGAAAGAAAACGCGCTTGGAAAAGTGGCTGGACGTATAAGTGGCTTCAACCAACATCACTTCGAAGCAATCCAACACGACGGAAAACTGCATTTAGTCGGAGGCAAGACTCCTGACAACACGATCCTGCGGGATATAATGGTGGTGGATCCCGAGGGGTGTCGGATGGTAGGGCAGATTGAAATGCCGGCCGACAGGTGGTGCTTCGGTTGTGAGAAAATTGTCTTTTTAAAAATTAATGTCTATGTGTTGCTGTATGCACATTAAAGGAATACTGTACGATTATTGTACCCTAATTTCAAGTCTCTTTTGTTACCCACTAATAAAATACAGCTTTATGTAACATAAAAACTTCAACATCGACAAAAAGCTATTTTATTTATCGAAAAAAGGTTTCGTCGATACAGACCCGTTTATCCTAAAGCAAAGTCTACATTCCGTTTAAATGGGGATAATAAGAACTGCATATGCGCCAACATACAGTCTCACTTATCGAGCCGCCGTATATACATGTTCTATATTTTTATGCTGCGCAGTAACAACTATTTTAGTTTTAAATTTCTCTAAATACGCATTTCTGAACATAATTTTTTCTCAACGTTTGCTATAGTTTTTTAAGACTGTTGGCGGAAGCCAACTGTCTTTTTAGAGGATAATTTTGAAAACAGATAATGCGGAAAATTACTTATTTTCTTTGCAGGTTACGAGTCAGTAAATCGAAACCTGAAAGGGGCTTTCTTCAAAATAGCAAAAATTCACGAATGTTGTCTTACCTTTAAATTATTTAAGATATAATGTCAGTCATGTGTATATCATATGATTTATTACTATTACAGGTTCTAAAAAAGTCAGTTCATTTAGAGGTTACGTAAAATTAATGACACCCCTACTGTTGCTATTTATTTGAATGTTACCGAAATACAGTAAAATCCCGCTAATACGGCCACTACGGGGTCTTAATAAAAGCGGTCTTTATAGCGGGGCGGTCAAATTATCGAGGTACGGCAGATCACCGAGTCAGTATATGCATACGTGTGTATTATTTTAAGTTTTAATGAAAATAATGAATATTGAACAGACGAAATTTCCGATTTAATTTCAATTAATACATTTTATTGAATACACATTATGTAACTTATATTATGAATATGAACTTAACATTAAGTCGGAAATTAATTAAAACTTTATTTGACTAAGTCTATTTAAGGTTCAGCATTCATCAGTGTTACCCACTGGCTGTCAGCTAGTGTCAATTAACGTAATCTAATACACAGTCGATTTGTTATTTCTTGTTACAGATTCTTATTCAGAATATTTTGACAACACATTACTACAATGTATTAATTTTTCAGTGAAGTATGGACAATCGAGAGCACGCATCGTATGACCTACTTTTGACTCAGTAGGCTACGAATCACTAACAATCTATGCTTCTAACTGCCACGCTTTATCGGTTATTCTGCATGGCTCGTCGCAGATTGACTTGTAAGCTGGCATGTATATAATTCCGTTTGCATTAGATAATTAGCTTGAAAAATATGTGTCCGTTTCTTACAAATAAATTTTTATTATGATGTCGTATACTATAGAATAAAAAGCGATATTATCATGTTTAAAGGTGGGAAATTTAACTTCATTCAAACAAATATTTCAATTTTAGCACAAATGCACTCATAATTCACATGCTTTTAGTTTATTTTTAAATATACTGACTTCCTTAAAGTACATAGATGGTTTTACAAGTTGCTATTTTCTTACAAAATCGTGCAGTCTCTTTTTAAATGTCCCTGACAGTTAATCATATTGTCCATCTTGCATTGGTTCTCTTTAATAGTGAATGTCCGCGCTTTCGTTTAAAAGCACGTGTAGTTTTCATCACTCTTTTGATCGATCTAGTTCTATTTATGCCCTTAATTTACATCTCTGTTGCGCTTGAAGTAACTCATCGTTTAATAGGCTCTACCTCAGAGGCTCTTGGATCACTTTAAATGTTTTAATTATTACACTATCTAAGACAATCTTCAAATCCCACATCCTTATATACACTCAACAGAAGTAATAACGCATCAAATAATTTTGTTTTAATTATAATTTTAGCTGCGCAAAACGTAAACACGAAATTCTTTCGTATTTCTTTCCCAATATCTTGCTATGAACACATGCATGTATAACTGAAATAATCATAGCTGCTATTTCAAGCTAAAATTCTTATAAGTGTCAGGAAATTATGCAGTTTTTAATGGTGACAATGAAAATGTTATGTTGAAGGAAACCGAACGCTCACGATTGTGTTTAAGCTGAAGACAAATACTATAAAATTACACATTATTTAATAAAAATGCGCATTTATCATTGAATAAAGGGCAAAAACTCTGGAGAAAATCGACTGATCCAAGTGAAAATTGACGTCCTTCACCGCAGTATGTTTGTTTATAGTTATCTTAAGTTTCATGGTATTCTACACGCCAGTCACTGCGAAATGGCAGCGAACGGACAAGCGGACGGACGGACGGACAACGCCATTTCAATCTCCTCTCCCGATTTTATTGGCGGGGATAAAAAGACTGCTTAGGCTACTTTATTACACTGTGCAAACAACGCGTGTGCTTGCGTGTTTATGCTCCCTGGAATTTTTTCAGAGGAGCATATAGTCTCCGCTTTGTCCGTCCTTCCGTCCGTCTTTTCTTCCCGTTTTCTTTTCCGGACTATTTCTCAGCAACTACTGGCCAGAATTCAATGAAACTTCATGAGAAGCTTCATCACCAAGAGGAGGTGTGCATTGAACCAGGACATTCCTCTTCAATGATTTTTCACAGAGGTATGGGACTTTTATGATTTCTGAAATAAGTATATAGTGCGCTCTAGGATCATATTTTTCACAAATCATATTTTTCACATATGTGAAGAATAGGCTCTCATTTGTCACATTTATAAGTGTGAAGAATGTGATTGTCTGAAAAAGGGGTATTCGTACAGATTAAGTTTTCCCATACTTTATGGTGAAAAAGGGTCGCGACAATCGATGAAATCATTATTTGGAGCATACTTAAACAGTAATCATCATCATCGTCATCATCATCATCATCGTCGGCGTCGTCGTCATCATTACAATCATCTTCGTCGTCGTCATCGTCATTATAATTATTGTCATCATTATTATCATTATAGTTTACGTAATCATCAGTGTTGTCATCACTATGATAAACTAAGTCCTATTTAGTAGATACTTGTGTATGCATGCGCTTAATCGTTAGTCAGTAGTACAGTCTTCTTAGGGAATAGAAATGCATACTTGCGTCTGTCCGTACGAACGTTCACCTTATTATGGGGGTATTAACCAATGCACGCATCAGAAAGTATGTACAAACAAACGTCCTATTTTGATTATTAAATAAAAATAAAGCATGCATATGTCCGCCCAAACTATATATATATTTGAACCTCCGCACATGTCGGTACGTACGTTTTGGACAGAAGCGTAGCGCACCGTACCTCCCGTATCGTATTGTACCGTACCATAACGTGCCGTACCGTTTGTACCGTACCGTACCGTGCCGAACAGTGCCTAACCGGACAGTACCATCCCATGCCGTACCATACCCTAAATCACCTCGTTTTTTCCGGACACATACAGTGTGAAAAATAGGATTATGATGTAAGCATGATGTATGATGTGAGAAATTCACTTTTTGGAAAATTTCAATACATTTTTCATGTGTGAAGAATATGATTTGAGTGCATATCAAAAACTGGACTGGATCACAAATTTCACAGAAAATGTGAAGAATAAGATTGCGATGTGTGAAGAATGAGATAATAATTTTCACACCTGTGAACAATATGATTTGTGAAAAATATGGTCCTACAGTGCGCAATCTTGTCCAGACTATTTTTCAGCAACTAATGGACAGAATTCAATGAAACTTAATGATAAGCTTCATTTCAAAGAGGAGCTATGCACTGAATCAGGACGTTCCGCTTTTTGATTTTTTATGGAAAATTTCTTAAATAAGCACAATTCTTGTCCGGTTTATTTCTACGCAACTACTTGCCACAATTCAATGAAACTTTATAGGAAGCTGTATTATCATTAGGAGGTGTGCACTGAATCAGGACGTTCCGTTTCAATGGTGTTTCTCAGAGTAATGGGACTTTGAAGATTTCTGATATAAGTATTTAGTGCGCAATTCTTGTGCGGAGTATTTCTCAGCAAGTAGTGGCCAGAATGCCATGAAACTTTACAGGAAGCTTGACATTACCAAGAGGAGGTGTGCACTGAACAAGAACGTTCTGCTTCAATGATTGTTTTAGAGTTATGGGACTTTGAAATTTTCTGAAATAAGCGTTTAGTGCGTAATTCTTGTCCGGTCTATTTCTATGCAACTATTGGCCAGAATTCATAAAACTTTATAGGAAGCTTCATTACCAAGAGGAGGTGTGCCCTGAACTAGGACGTTCTGCTTCCATGATATTTCTTAGAGTTATACGGCTTTGACAATTTCTGAACATAGTATTTAGAACACAATTTTTGTCCGGGCTATTTTTCCACAACTATTGGCCAGAAAACCATTAAACATCAAACCACATAAATCTTTAAGACAAATCCTAGTTCATCCTAAGACAAAACCGACAAGAAAGACATTTGCGGCCCAATCTACCACTTTAAGTGTTATGGTCACGAAACTCAACAGTGTACCAAGGACTATATAGGAGAAACAGAGCGAAACTTGAAAGCAAGATTCATGGAGCACAAGAAACCTAGTTCAAAATCATCGTAGGTCTCGCGCCACATTCACGAGATTAAAGTGGGACTTGACATATCCTTGGGCAATGTAAGGATTCTGGACCGTGAACCTTCCTGGTTTGAGCGAGGAGTTAAGGACGCTATCTATATACGCGCGTTGAAACCCGAACTCAACATTTCCAGCTCTTGCACACATGGGACCGTTCGTTTACATCGCTCACGCCAATTAGCGATTTTAGCGGTTCCCAGCATTTAACCCAGCTGACGAAGTCCGTAGTACACGGACGAAAGCTCCATGTATGCTTTCAATAATTTGTGTATGATAGTCAAAAGTTTAAACTTTATTTGGATTATATTGAAACTGTATGCGATGCTTCATGATCAAAATGAGGTGTGCAAAGTAATAAAGTTATGGGACTTTGATTCCTACTAGTTGGCAAAGCGCATTGGGGAACATCCATCAGTTCACTGATATCCTTGTTGTATGTGTTACGTGGCTGTTCTGTAACACGCACAAGACTGTTGTGCTTCTATTTCATGACCGACGAAGAGAAGACTTTTTTGTTTTGCTGCTTATCATATATTAAGTAAAACTAACGTACATAGAACATTAACCGAAACATACATATCGCACAGCACGTGCATCTCCAGTAACAATATTAATGCTAAATAAAAACCACAACAACAGGTGAATGTACTTGCTCAAAGTATCAACGTAGAGAACAGTTTGAACAATTTCTCACTTTTCTACAAGCCTTCCGAAAGAAAATAAATCACGGACAAAACATAATGGAAACTAAAACATGTAAAATAATTGATTTCTGATTTCTATTTTTCAATACAATATACAGTTTGTGACAGTATTTGATCAAGTTCTATACATATAGTGATTGTTTTACGCATGTTTTTACCGTTCAGGCATAACTACAAAAAAAAAACGCACATTTTTATGCCCATCTGGAGTTCAGTATCTTTAACCAGATTGAATAATAACACTTAAACATGGCTGTTTCATTTGCCATTTGTCACACAATCATATTGACCTACCGGATCCGTGACAGGGCCTGCAATGTTTACATCGTCATACCGGTCTTCGTTCAATGGTTTTGCTATGGCGCCTATTTGTACTAGTTGCATTGCGTTTCGTCCATTTGCTATGACGATGGAAACATCTTTTTCTTCTTGAGTCGTTTTAATCCTGTCGTATAGGTCTGAGTTTGCAGTGCTATTTAAACGCTCGTATTGTGTGCTAGTTTCCCGTTGTGCCTTTGTCGAATGTAAATTTATATTGTCAGAAGTACTGATTTCAGCGTATATATTATCCATGGTCGTTTTGTCGAGACTGTCATAAGGCCTGTCGTCTAGTGTGTATTCATCCGATCCCAAGTGCTCAGGCCTAGGTGCATTGGTCTGACCTTCCCTGGGAAATAAAAATTATACCACTATTAAATCATTCTGTCTTCATATTTTAAATGTAAGCTCTAGAATTGCTGATGCTTTGTTCATGCTTTTAACGTCTAAGAAGATTTATTTCGAAATAGCATCGTTTAATTTATTACTGCTTTTCCAAATATTGATAAACAAAGCAATTAAAGGTGATTGTTTAATCGAATGTGAACGTATGCAAATACCACTATTACATAAAACATGGTTTGTCACCGGATATGTTACTGTGAAGTACATCGTCCATTGAAAAACAATCGTATTTGTCGTCATACGCAGACATAATTCCTATAACACGTTTTTTAATGCACGACATATTTGCTCAACTTCATTCCATTTAATAATGCTTCTTACTTGCGTGTCCTACGCTTCCGGCGACAGTAACAAACAATGAGTATTCCTGCCGCTAACACTGCTACTGCGCCTGCCACGGGGCCACCGATTAAGATTGCGGGCTGGGCTTTACCGCCGTCTTGTTTTTCGCAGCCTAAAATATTCAAGACGTTGTTTCGAAAATCCAATCAAATTTACTAATCTTCTTGATAGAACATAATAACAATATAGATTTGAAACTTGTAATGAATCTGTTTTGTTGTTTTAATGAACATACATAAAAAATAATAATACAACAACTTTTTTTGTTATTAAGACCATTTTAAAAAGGTATACATTTATACACTCGCATTCGCACACAAGAACACTCGCACCATTCCATCATACACAACTGTCAATATTTCAGGCAATATTTAAGTTATTATAAGTTTTGGATCTCTAACATTTTAGGTTTGGTATTATTGATTACCATTAGACCAATAATATTTGTTTCTCTCCGGGAAGCATGCCAGGCACGGATCGTTAGCAGCTACACTGAGGAGCTGAACACACTGTCCGCCAATGAAGCAAAATCCGTCCTGAAACAAAGTTCGGATTGTTACACTCATAAAATATTGTAGGTGACACATTGATCATATTGATCCTACTCAAGTAATATGAAACTTAATATATGATCAGAGCTGTTAACCACTTCAATATATGTAACTATGTAGGAATAGTTCAAATTCATCATATACACGGTCTAAGCAGCAGATGTACACAACCATCATAAGCAACATATTCTTTACGTACAACATTTCTGACTGAGCTAAATATTAACAATGCATTATCAAAGTTTGAACATACGAAAACAGACAACAACATGAAACATATATTTGCACACGACAACCACAAACATACCTTTAACTTAAAATGAAGTCCCGAATCAGATATCAAGTGTTCCTGACACAAGTCTTGATAGACGTACATAGATCTGGTGTTACTGAAGGTTATACCGTTGTATGTTACGGACAGATTGTGTCTGTATACAAAAGCGTCAGCACCGACGGCTACCATTTCAGGTACACAGCACTGACCAGTGAACATGTCTTCATATATCCCTTTCACAGTCTTCTTTCCAGCGTTCCTCACGGATCCGTTCAGAAGAATCTGACGTTAAGAAAAGTGCTTCCATAAATACAAAGCACTGTAGCATCACAAGTTTACACATATTAACTATTAATTGTTCGTTCTATTAATCCATTAATCTTAAACGTAGTTTAATTTGATCATGAACTAATTAATTAATGGTCCTTTGATTGAAATATTAATGTTTTGCAAAGCTTTTTGAGAATAAAATTGTTATATTTTACCATTAATCTCATGTTTCAACTACAGACAAATTGAGCCTGTTAATATAATGTAAACTAGTTATCACATGAACAAAACAAAAATGTTCATTATAGCTTCTTTACGGATGATGTAAAACAAATAACAAGCATGTTATAATCGTATACTGTTTGAACATTTAAGGTACGAGTTATTAAAAATAACTTGTGTTATGCAATGGGTGAATTATCAGAACAGAACAGAACAGAACAGGATTTTATTACACATAAACTTTACAGTTTCTAGTGTTAAACAAAATGATAATACAAAATACATGAATATAGTAAGTCGTTGTTTTTCTTACAGATAAATAATAAATTGGTAATGGATGAACTATACAGATATTTTAGACAAACATGATAACAGAGTATCTGGCTATATATGTAACTGCTTTAATATGTCGTTGTATCCATAAAATAAATCAATATCTATGTAAAGAATAAAAAATAATACCATTTGAGTCACCGTCAAATGTGAGTAGTACACAGAATACCGAATTTTATGTATTACTTAATGTTAATGCAACAACTCCATCAACATACAATGGTTACACAACATGATCCATAAAATAAATCAATATCTTTTTAAGGACAAAAGGTAGTGCAAATTGAATCATAATAAAATTTTAGTAATACACAGAATACCGAATTTTATTTATACTTGATGTTAATGCAACAACTCTATCAGCATACAATAGTTACACAACATGATCAATAAAATAAATCAATATCTTTTTTTTTTTTCTTTTTTTTTTTTTTTTCTTTTTTTTTTTTTTTTCAAAACAGAAAATATTACAATTTGAATCGTAGTAAAATATTAGTAGTACCCAGAAGAACTTGGTAGAAGCCTATCACTTTATGGCATAATGTATCATAATGAATTCAGTCTACAGTTATACATATAACTCCACCGTTACATATATAACACAGTTATACATTTCTTTGAGTGTAAACTTGGCGAATAGTTAGTGCCTCTGCTATGAACTTGCCTAACTTGAACATTTCACTTTTACTTTTTGTGGATAATAACTGTATGAGTTTAAACATGCTAGGTCTGACTCTATAATAAGTTTTAATGTATTTTCCTCTGATTATGGCAAAATTGGGGCATTTCAACAGAAAGTGGAATTCGTCTTCCACTTCGTTGCTGTCACATAATTGGCAGAGTCGCATATTTCTTTCCATTCTATCATACCTACCCGTCTGAATTCTAAGGTTATGTGCACAGATGCGTAGTTTCGTTATCGCTATTCTTAGATTTCTTGACAAAATCGTCTCGAGATATGATTCAAAAGAGAAGGTTTTTTTTAATGCTTTGTATACAATAAGTACCCTATTATCTTCAATATCTCGTTTCCACTCTTGTAGGAATTCGTCGATAACTCTTTGTTTAAACAAGGACATAAAAGTTGCCTCATTTATTTGTGAGTTATTTGACCACACATAATTAAATCCGTATTTACATAGTAAGTCCCTGACCTTTCCGAACCAATTACATTTATTATCCTTTAAGTCAGCCAAACCTTCTTCCAGTATGGATCGTACTATAATGTTTTCACTTTTAGTTATTTTAAACCAATATTTTACTATGCGTACATATCTGTTAATATATAACGGGTATCTACCAAGTTCGCCGTAAATGCCTACATTTGAAGTTGATTTCCTTACACCAAGAACAGCTTTGCAGAATTTAAGGTGCAGTTTTTCCAACTCGCTACACTTTGAAAAACCCCATAATTCGCACGAGTATGTAATAGTTGAAGCAACAAACGCATCAAACAACTGTAAAGCTACCTTAGGTGTACAACTATAGTTTTTCAAGTTTGATAGCAATATATTTAGTGCCTTTAGACCCTTACCGCGCAGAGTGTTAGTATTGAGATTAAAGTTCCCTGTATAATTAAGTGTTACCCCCAGATATATAAAATCATTTACAATGTCTATGTTTTCGTTACCATATACCCACCGCTCATTACGTTTGATAGTTCCGCGTTTGCGGAAAACAATAATTTTGGTTTTTGTAATGTTGACTTGCAAACCCCAGGTATTACAATATTCATATAAACGGTCGATAGACTGTTGTAGATCTTCCGGCGTTTCACCTATGACAACCATATCGTCTGCAAATAGAAGTAGAATTAAACATATGTCTTGTGTATTTATTCCCGCATTATGTCTATTTTGTAAAAACATTTCAAGATCGTCTACGAAAAGAGAAAAAAGTATCGGCGAGGTTATCTCCCCCTGCCTTAGCCCGACTGCTATATTAAAATATTCGGAGTATGTGTTGCAATGTCTAACACAACATTTGACTGATTGGTACATACTGCGTATAATGCGCAACATTTTGCCGTCCACATTCGACTTATATAACTTTAGCCATAATGCATTTAAATATATGGAATCAAAGCAACGTTTCATATCAATAAAACAACAATACAATCGTCTATTCATATTAACATATTTTTCAATAATTGAATTTATTATGAAAACTGCATCTATAGTTGACCTGCATTTTCTAAATCCGAACTGCGCGTCAGATATAACATCATTGTTTTCGCACCAAATCGATATTCGCTGATTGAGTATACATGTAAACAGTTTTCCAAAGTTACTTAATAAGGTGATGCCTCTATAATTACTAGGATCTGATTTATCTCCCTTCTTATATATAGGTATTATAATCCCTTCTGTCCAAGCTAACGGGAATTTACCAGTATTTAAAATTATGTTAAAAATCGTTGTTATATAACCAGCCAAAATATCGCAGGCTTCTATAAAATATTCGTTTAGCAAATTATCTAAACCAGGCGATTTACATTTCTTTAAGAGGGCAATAGCTTTAACTACTTCGTTATATGTAATTTGGTTATCAAGGTCACCTAGCACATTATCGAAATTTTCGAAGTCATGGTTCGAGTTAAATTCTTCTGCATTAGCATTATAAGTAAGATTTTCGTCCGAAAACATTTGCTGAAAATGATTTTTAAAATCATTTAGCGACGTATTACTATTGTAACAATGTGTATTCTGCGACCTAAAGTACTTCCAAAATTCCTTGGGTTTTTTCCGTTTAAGGTCTTCGAATTGTTTACAGCGTTTAAGATTGTATGCTTTGCGTTTATTTTTTGTAATCATTTTAAATTTACTTTTTAATTGGCACATTTTAACTCTATCAGTATCGATATGTGAGTTATTATATATATGCAATGCATCTTTATACGACTGTTTCGCTTCACTACAATCTTGATCAAACCATTTATCGCTGTCCGATATAGTTTGTCGTTCAAATTGTGGATATTTTTTAACGCGTTTGATAAATAATGGGTCTGCCACCTCTCTTAAAATATTTGTGAAATTTTTAACTATTGTGTCAGTATTTGCGTTATTTGGATCTACGTGACTGTGAATTAGATTGTTAAAATCCGTTGCCTTGCTTATTAAACCATCTCGGAAATGCTGTTTTTCATCATCCCTCCATTTCACCTGCTCGCTTATGTATGGTTTGTATACTGCAACTCGCAAGTTGCATTTTATATTAAACGACAGCGGGGCATGATCACTGTAATTATTAAACTCTTTTACACTAAAGTTATCTACTATATTAAAGGAATGTTCACTTAGAATCAAATAATCGATGACACTTGCACCATGAGTATTAAAACATGTGTATTTACCAATGCTATAATCCGAGCCCAATCTCCCGTTAGCAATTCTCAATGTCGTGGCCTTACATAGGTCAAGTAAATTATTTCCTTGAGTGTTACTTCCCTTATCCATCGAGAATCTTGGTAGCGTGTTATCAGCTAAATAGTATTCGGGGTCAATATCGTATACATAAGAATCACAGAGAATAGCATCACATTTACACGCTGTTCTAGCGTTAAAATCCCCAGCTATCATTACTGTACCCAACCCTTGAAAATGGTTAATATCGCTACCGAGACTTTCAAACAGGTCCGTATCTATCAAGTTGGCCATCGGCGATTCGCTTCCCCACATATATACTGCTGCAATAAAAATATCTTCATTATTGTTAAAAAACGTTTTATCTAGTTTAAGCCATATTATGGTGTCGTGAATATTCTTAACAACCGATATTCCACTGGTTAAGCTACTGCGCGTGTATATTACTATACCGCCACTATTGCGCTTGGCTTGCCTGTGTCTATATTTCCTAAAAATGTTATTACAATCGTACCCAGAAAGTTCTATTTTG
Organism: Congeria kusceri; assembly: GCA_027627225.1. Taxonomy (NCBI): domain Eukaryota; kingdom Metazoa; phylum Mollusca; class Bivalvia; order Myida; family Dreissenidae; genus Congeria; species Congeria kusceri. Next base: position 53,579,241 of record CM051036.1, on the reverse strand, counting down.
CTTGCTTTGTCAGTCCATGATTCTAACAATATAATTAAATCATACTGTGATAAAAGAGTAACGAAATCCGGATCCTCCCGCTTGGCTGCACTCAAACCATTGCAGTTCCAAACTATACACTTAAGTCCATCCGGCCCCTCCTATGCATCCTTTATTGGCCTGCCGTCGATGTATAAAGTGTCGTATGACACCCACGCCCGTTTTCCCGCCTGTTTTTCCTCTTTGGCTCTTTTGAAGAGACGCCTCCTTTTAAGTGCAACTTCCGGTGGGAACTGCTCTGTGACGTAAAACGGTGTTCCCATTAAATTTCGGCTGCTCCCGCGGACCTGCTCTCTGTCATTAAAGAACGAGAATTTACATACGATGCTTCGGTGCCTCCCATCGCCGCCGTTTCCGGCAGGTCTGATTCCGTTTGTGATTTTGTGGCCCATCCTGTGCACTCTCTCAAATCTCATGGCAGCCACCGCTTCCTTGGTAAATTTTAGCTTCTCCGACATGAATGATCTCACTATTTCTTCGCATTTTGTCGGCGTTTCATTTTCTTCCTCTGGGATATTGCCGAATATTAGATTGTTTCTCATACTCTGTGATTGCACATAGTTCATGTCATCTCTTAGTCTGTTGTTAGCCTGTTCCAGGTCAGATATCCTTCTCCTTGCCCCCTCTATGTCAATGCCCACGGAATCTATTTTGTTTTCCACCCTGTCGACTTTTTCCCTAGAATCCTTGGTGACTGTACCCATGTGTAACCATAGTTTTTTGAATTCCTTTTCAAAATTGTCCATTTTCCTCTCTAGTCCCTCGAGTACCTTAAATCGTGCGTCCATATCGTTTAGTTTTAGATCCATTTTACCAAGCATGGCTATAATGTCCGAGTTTGTTGGCCCCATATTGTTTTGGCACGTTTTGCTTTCCATAGTTATAAACAGATTCGGCTCGCCGATTTGGTTTGTATCACTCACTCTGCTTAGCTCGTCGAATGCGCAACTGTTGCTCACGTTAATCCCCTCGTTAATTCCTTCGTCAATATCACTCACACTACTTAGTCCGTCAAATACGTTACTTATGCTCACGGTAATCTCCTCGTGATATAACACAGAGTTGGCTTCGCCCAATACCTGGCTGATTAATCCAAGCCCCCCTGGCGATTTTTGCGTATTTACACGTTTGCTAGCTTCAAAATCCTCCCCACTTTCACTTCTTTTCTTCTTTTCTTTTCTTTTTCTTCCTGTCATTTCAATAACATTTTTTACACTGGTACCAAGTTCACATTATATCCTTTATTTGATATTAAAATTATGATTTTCCTATTAAAAACCATATTAAAGTTGACAAAATATATCCAAATCTTGCCAGAGCTCAAAAAAACACGTCTGCTCGTCTCGGCTTACTATATCCTCTCTCTAAACTATCACTTACAATGTCACCCTCAATAAGACAAGAAAATGTCGTCCACAAATTATCAAAGAAAATGTAGAAGCAGGGTATATGTATTCCACGAGAGCTGAAGAATCCATTGCCTTCTAGATCAGTTATGACTGGCTCCACACGGTCGTCTATGCTACAATCGTCACCATGATAGTGGGGCTTGCATACGCATTGACCTAAATGTAAAATAATGCACTTAAATGGATAAATGTAACCTAACGGACACATTTATTACAATATACATAGTTCATTATGTCTACACATCGTCGCGCAACAGCTGCCACTGCACATAATATATAAACAAAATATTTGATCGTGTTAATTAAAGGGACATGTTCACAGATTGATGACTAGACAATTTTTCAACTTTTTGTCACCGATTCTAAAAATAAAAGAACAGTGTATACAAGGGAGTAAAATAACACTACGGACCTAGAAATATACTGTGAAAACCGTTTCCTTTACGAGTAATTATCAGTTGAAATTGATAAAATTTTAAAGCGTTTGTAACGCTAAACGATGGAATAAGTTGGAGTGTTTCTGTTGTTTTCGTTGAAACTGTTTACATCACGTGGAACACTTACATAAAGTAAATAATGCAGAGTGAACAATAGAAGTCGGAATGGCCGAGTGGTTAAGGCGATAGCCTTTTAATCAGGGGGTCCCGGGTTCGAACCCCGGTTTAGACCTGCGTGCAGAAGTTTCGTCAGGAATTTAATGGCATGTTGACAATTTCTTAGGGTATGTTTTATCTAATGCAAGAACTGGATTGTCAAAGTCTTTGAATCATAAAAGAAGACACGAGTGTGCAAATATTCTATTTGATAAGAATTCAAGGCTTCCAACACAGCTGACGAGATTTACTTAAAGAAAATGCAATCCTTGCGCACACTACACACTCTTTAAATCTTTGAAATATTTCAGATTTAATTAAAGAAGCTTGTTGAAGATTTCATAATCTGACCTTCTTACCGTCCAGATCACAAATTCCAGTTTCATAACTACATTTGAAAGCACACGCTGTTTTAACAAACATTTCTACAAATTCACTGTGGTGGGCGACGAAGACTGCGTCCTTATCCAAAAGAAACTGGATATTTGTGTTAATTGCAAGAACCATTGGTGTTGCTGCTGAGAAATCGTTATATAGCTGAAGAAAGACACATTAATTAACACTAAGCTGCCCATCAATAACTGAGCATTACGATACAGTAGCAGATATGTGCAGGAATATAGTTGTGGAATGTACAATTCATAGAAAATATATTGCTTACAAATACCTGTAGTATTGTAACCCATTTTAGAAGTAGGTGCAAGTAAGTAGGTATTTACGTAAATGATTTATTTGTTTCCAAAGCTGAGGCGTAATATGTTTGATACATTAATTGCATTTTAAAATAAATTTATTCTCAATGCAAGTTTGTTCTCACGTAACCAATGAAAATGGTTTCAACGGATTACCTGTACTGTATGTGCACAATATCCTTGGATGGATTCCTTGTTTTCCCCTGCATACTCTAACAGACTTTCAACGGCCCAAAATGAATCATTTATAAATGTTTTACAGTAGCTCTCGGCCTCATCTCGTGTGACTGTACTGCGCGTGGACTAGTAAACATGTACAAATATTATTATATTCTTCCTTCCAGGAAAAACACGCTTTTGAATAGAACCATCTTTCTAATCTATCTCTTGTAAACGGGTATTACATTTAGTGCGTAGTTTATGCAAAGTGAACAATGTACAAGAACACACGATGTTTAATTTGTTATGCAGGTACACTACAAAACAACTGTAAGCCCTATGTTCTAACTTAACTGCCTCTGTATGACGTATACCATTTTCAATAATGGTGAGTTTGCATCAACTCCATTCTGATTGTTTCCCATCCGTTCATTCTCCTCTTCCCGTGTGTTTGCGTTTGTGTCATTTTTATTTGCACATCTGTTGTACTTGTTGTCTTCGTAATTGTTACAATCTATGGTATCAAATGAAGAGCATACGGACCGCTGTTGATGGTCGCCAAGAACATTGGAGTTGTTTGGGTACGGTTCACATATACAAAACGTGTGGTCGTCGCGATTCCATTTAGCAGAATTCTCACGACCGAGTGATGAGAACAGATTGTTGTTATCATCAACTCTGCAAAGGTTACATACGTGATTCAAAACAGTTATAATAACACAGGTTATTAATAATAAAGAAGCACAAACAATATAGTGATCTTATAACAACATTTCTTTATTTACCGCCAACTGTTAATAAAACTAGGATGCCTTCTGGAAAAGCAGTTCCCACTTTGTAGCATATCTGCCGAAAGCCCGTTTTGATGGATCAAGTCATCAGATATGCCCCCATTGTATGTTCCACAAAGTCCTCGGCTCTCGTCGAAATCTTTGGCGGACATATATATGTCAACATTCATATAACCTTTGTACAGAGGCCACTGTAATATGTCAGCTACAACAGTTGTCCCTGAAGGAGTAATAACCTAGAAGAAAAAAAAACACGAACTATTAAAAGTGTTTCAAGTTTGTATGTACGATCTTACAACCTCAATAGTGGCATACATTAACACAACCTGACAAAGTTAATTACCATATAATTCGATATAACTGGAATAAAATGTAAGAAGAACCGTTGTTTTAGAACGCATAATTCTCTAGTTAAATCAAAAACTAGTTTCCGACTATAAAGTCAAAAAAGGAATGCATGTATATTCGCTTACTTGACAGTTGGTTTCGGATACAATACACTAATAAACAAAGAAAAGATGACAAATGTTTGTTTTTTTATTCACTCGATATTTAAGTGTTTCCTTTGTAATATTTTTTCTGTCTAAGGTCAAGTTATTTTATCACTTTCATGACTTTATTTTATAAATTACTGATAAACAAATTATAAATACACACTTTAACTGATGATATAGCAACACGTGTATCGAATGAAACATAAAAACTGTGTTGTGCAACTTTGATTATATACAAAGTGCTGAACTGGTGCTCTCCTCTGCCATGTTTATGATAAAACGAAACTGCATAATGATTACACTTAACAAACATTAACAATATATTGACACATATTGAAAGCACCTATATACATATATTAATAATACCGTAAGGCGTAAAAAAAATTAGGGTAGGTAGGTCGGGATTTTTTTTTTGGGGGGGGGGGGGGTAAATGATCAACTTGAAGATTCTTAAACTGAATCAATATTCAAAACATATCAGTAATATCCTTAAACATTGTTTGTAAGTGGAGACTATCGAAACAAAACACCTATTTATCCAAAACACTTAAATATTGAAAAAGGTAAATAAAACAAAAATCAATCTGACAAACCCAATAAAATGTTCTAGAGTCGGGGCATTTTTTTAGGGTAGGTCGTGTTACCTGAAACAAACCTATTTTTTTACGCCTAAGAGGAATTCACGTGTATTTTTGTCAAGTCAGTCCTCCCTAATAAGATTGTGTCCCCTCGTTTACATATCTGATTTCTGTGAAAGGGTAATCATTAGCATATTTATTCTATGCGGTGTTCGTTATTTCTCATGACATTTGTCAATTATTGAGTTATTTCATATAACTGCGGTTCACCGTGTATACGTGTTGTGTTCCCTCCTTCATTTCAACCTTCAACGTCCGGACGTCTTCGCACATGAGAAAGTCTATGTATGGCACCCTGTTGCAAAGGTCAATAACGAACACATTTCCGCCTGCCCTAATAGAGAGTCCACACACGCAAGTTGTTTGATTGATTTTGCAGAACGTCCGACGTTCTTGAACCTGTAAATAACAACCAGTTTTAAAAGACATCATATTCACATTAAATGTTTCCACGTTTCTTTTCGTTATGTACTTATTTGTCGTTATTTGTTTTATTGATATGGACGCCTTAGACTACACTGGTTAGTGGATGTTTTATTTCGAGTTTTTGTTTTCACTAATAAGTAAAGCAATTCTCTGGTTATTGTAAGATAATTACTATATCAAAATAGTGCTGTAGCAAATAAATCGCAATCCTCATCAAGTGTTGCTTTTTTTAAACTATGTTAACAGGTAACGTAAAATATATGGCCCGCACTTTCACCCAACCGAACTGCATAGGACTGACTTTTGTAGGTACCCCCATATTATTCGATTTATTTAAAAACAGTACACAAGTCATGTTAATATTATACTTTATTTGCATAAAAGTCATAAGCAAACGTGAAGATTTATCAACGTATTTCATTTAAACATTGATCAAAATCCAAGGTAGAACATTAGCTTACCATAATATCGTATTTCTTGTTCCAGTAAAGAATGGAGTCTCCAAGAACATTGGTATTTAAGCAACTAAAAGGAAGATATGAGGCAAATCTTCGGAAAACCGGGCTTACTGCATGTGCGTAAAGTGTCGTCCCGGATTAGCCTGTGCTGTCCGCACAAGCTTATCCAGGACGGCACTCTCCGCCTACCGTGGTTTTATGTTAAGAAGAGACATTGGTGAAACAGAAAATACCATAAAAGCGGAACGCCTGTGTGGACTGCACAGGTTAATCCGGGACGACACTTTACGCACGTGCATTAAGCCCGGTTTTCTGACGACACGCTTCAAATCATTTTGAACGTTCAAACAACACATTCTGGCGTGAAGCGATATATAGTGTTAACGTTAAATGACTGAAAAAAAAACCTACGAACATGGAAAAAGATCGATTCTTGTTAAATTTTTTGCATATTGTATTTGATGCCGCTAGACTAAAACGTGGTCTAGTAATGTATATATGTTCTGCATTTAAACTATCTTAACCTCGCTAAAGAATACGAATGTGCATCGATGTTTCCTTACAAGATATAAACTTTCTTTTAACTAACATTCCATTAGCAACAAATAAAATAAAAACAATACAAAATTCAAAAATTATCAAATAAATACTACACACTTACTAGCCATCAGCGGTTCTAGCTTGTGAGTTGACACGGCTATAACAAAATCCTCTTGGTTTGTCCTCTTCTATATGTATCTACAACATTAATTTATAATTCTAACATGATACTCGCTAATTTTTCTATAGACAAAGTACACAATTACCGTTGTTAACTACCCAATAAATAACGCATAAAGTAGTACCGGTTCTGAGCGGTGCACAGTAAAAAGACATCCCAATTACAATTGCAAAAATATAAGTCAAATCATGTTAGAATATCGAAATAATTTTCGCATTCTCGTTATTTATCGGCAAATAACCAACTGTTTGTCGTTCTGATGCTTGGCTAGTAAACAACTCGGGCTAACGCCCTCGTGGTTTACTTCCTACGCAACAGAACTCAAAATCGCTGTTTATTGGCCGATAAACAACTATTTATCGAAACTATTTCCTAAATAAATTGCTCCGCAGTTTAAGTAAAGTAATGACTACATTCAACATTCTTGCTAAACCCGTCCATGTTGGATAATCAGTTTTGCCATGGATGACACCTTGTCGTGGGCACACATAACCGCATGGTATACAGATGGTATCAACACAGAAAAGGAAGCGTTTTAAAATATTGTAAACAATGAACCGTTAATATAATTTATTATTTAGACTCTGAATGGTCTAGATATAATTATTGGATTGGAAATTAAACAGATACAAATATCTTACGAACTTGAATAACACATATAAATAATGCAAATTTGTGCCACCAAATTAAAAAGCACAGAGTACAAAGTTATTTTTAAAAACCAGATATTACCTGCAAACCATATGCAAGGAACGTAATACATAATTATTTATTTTGTTTACGCAAAACTGTTTGTTTAAGACTAAAGTGTGTTTATGACTTACATCGATGACGGTTGATTTGTAGTTTGCCCAAATCTTGTGTTGGTAGTTACCTGGGAAGGTTAACGCCACTTGATATTCGCGTCGGTCGTTAGTATTGACGTCTGAATTCGTCAGTTTAAGTGTGTACATGGTGTTCGATGTCCACGTGTGTAGGTTTGATTTTGTCATTGTCTGCAACAGCTCAAGTAAGCAGATTGTCGGTAAAATATGTTTCCGTACAGTTAATTATATCAAAGATAAACTTGCATTCGACGATTTTATCATACTCACATAAAAGGTATGGTTTATAAACGAAATTTATTTCTTGTTCCAAATATTTAAACCTTAATTTAATATAACTTACTGTCCAATTTAAAAAAGAAAAACAAATACAGAACGCAACTGTTACTTTGAATATAGTTATCCAATGCAATTATCAAATTTTATTATTTCTTCTCTTTGGACACCCTGTGGTATGTAAATTCATTTCTAAATGACATATATATTCATTTCTAATAATCTGCATTCATATTTGGAGTGATGATTTGAACATAGGAACATATACATCACGCAAACATACATACATTGATCAAAGGTCCACAATGGCCTGTGTTTGTCACTACAGCGATGTTGCCAGAATCACACTTTGGTGGACTGGTTATTCTGATCATTTCTAATGGCATAACACACTTGGTGACCACATTGGAGGAATTGGTATAATGGCAACCGACTGGGGCAGTGAGTTGAAAGAAAATGTTGGCATATCCTCCTTTGATGATGTTTACCGAATTATTCATTACCTGTAAGAACAAAAGAACAAGCACGAAGAGCCGCCCATGAATAATGGTTGTTGTTGAAATAAATATGTAATAAATTTACAAAATTATACCGCAATTTCAATACAACGGACATTAATGCAGTAACATTTGACTTGTTGTGACCTAAAATATATGTTCTCTCTCTGATATGTCATGCAACAGCATTAGGAAGTAAACTATGGTTACATTCAACAAAACAATAGCACTGAGTATCTGAATCTTGATGAAAAAAAACAAAAATAAAGAGAAAAAAATCTGACCTTCAAGCCAACAAAATAGGTGTCACTTGAGCTCAAGTAACTTATATCTCCATATGGGTTTGCAGCTGCATGGACTCCGCACTGAATCTGACAGACAGCGATATATGCAATATACTATAATGACACGCGCAGAGTTTTTTTTTATAGACAAAGAACACAATTCACCATTGTTAAACTACCAATAAATAACCCGAACACAAATAGTTCGAAAACTGTAAAATATAGTTCGCATTGTAATTACAGAACATGTTGTCAGGTCATGTTAGAATCGAAATATTTTTCGTATTGCCGTTGTTTATCGTCTAATAAACACTGATTTGTCGTTCTGACGCGGTATATTAAACCATTTGGAGACCGCCCTCGTGGTTGAATTCGTACGCATCAGAACTCAAATTTGTGGTTTATTAGCGGAGAAACAACTCTAAATCGAAAATTATTAATTAAATGTCATGGTCGTAAACATATATGTCGATAGGTGTGACCATTATTTCTAGCTTCAGGAGTTATGATAACGGCCAATAACATTCGGTAAACATTGACGCGTATGTGAACTATGTTTCTGTTAACATTTATACGTAAGTAATACCACATATACATATTTGTGTGAACAAATGTAATAAAATAAACCATTGTACAATTCGGAATTTAATTTTCGTTAGAGTTCCTCAATGCAAGTACATAACATTAATATAACAAACAACCATAGTTTTAAAACTTTAGAAGATTTACACGTACGTCAAACGGCATAGAAATGTTCTCAGCCATCAACTGTGATTCTGAAACTTCAAAACTGGAAGCCGTGGAAGAATTCTGTTCAAAAGCTTGGATTTCGGTCCCAGTTATGGTCCTACACAACAAGTGAGAATATGTTGGTCGACATAAATCTATATAGGATTGTACAAATCTATATCGAATTACCAAAACATGTATTAGGTAGGTATTTTATTATCTCAATCTCTTAACATAAATAAAATAACATACTATTAAGTTATAGTAATGCTATAATATAGTATATAACGACATGTATTGTAACCAGACATGCCTATTTTACAAGTTTACATTCACATCTCATTGGTTTAAAAAGGGTTTGATCCCATACTCGAACAGCTTCTTTTACAGTTTCATGCTTTTATTTGTAATGCCCCCCCCCCCCACCCACGACATCTTAATGCGGGATACATATAGTGATTGCCCTGTCCTTCCGTCCGTCCGTCCGTGACAAGGTTGAGTAGATTTTACCTTTTCGTCTAGCACAAACACTGCATATTACATCACTTTGATATTTACACAGTTGTTGCTTATGACCATTCCCTATCCACCCATATCAGCCAACTTCACTTTGACCTTGACCTTGACTTAATTTGCACTTAGAATAATTAAAAAGGGCTGTTTCTTGGTGAACTAGATTTTACCGTTTCGACTAGCACCAACACCGCTTGCTACAATACTTGGATACTTACACAGTTGTTGCTTATGACCCTCCCCAATCCATCCATATCACCCAACCTCACTTTGACCATGACCTTGACCTAATTGGGACTTTCAAATTGTTCAAATAATTGAAAAGTGTCATTTCTTGGTGTACTAGATTTTAGCGTTTCGTCTAGCACCAGCACCGCTTACTACAGCACTTGGATATTTACACTGTTGTTAATAAAAACCGTTCAAAATCCACCCATATCACCCAACCTCACTTCGACCTGGATCTTGACCTAATTTGGACTTAAAATAATTCAAATGGGCTGTCCACACGAACCGTGGTCATGTGTGTTTATCGAACACAGTGGCTTGTTTTATATGTAATGACCGCTTCAATTTCTAACAGTATACGAAACATGTCAATAGAAACAAATATAAGATAATTTACCAGTTGATTTTGTAGTAATAAGTTTCAACCATAAAGTCACATTTGAACACCGACGAAGGTGTATATGTTGTAATTCCACTCACGACTGTTTCATCGAAATTCAGACTAGGAACGACAGCTATGGTACCAACATTTACATCTCCAAGAGCCCTAAACGTTCCTTGATGAGAAAACAAAACGAAAATTGACCTTCTGTTTGACTCAGTTATCTGAAGTATAGATAATGTTTAATTGTTTGATAATTGGTAGCATACACCATCAGGTAAATGTATGTGCATACATTCAAATTAATTTGCGGACCTATCCAGTCTTTGTACTAATTGTATTGCGTAATTGCACGTTACAGTGTCACCCCGCACTGTAATGATTGTTCGAGTACAATTAATCTAGTGACGGGAATTTCAAATATCTGACAGACAAACCAGCTATGAACTTTTCAATATCCGTCAATTACTCAATCAAACTTGTCTCACCTGAAACTTTTTGGAGATACGGCGGATCTGTTTGTAAAATAAAATAAACATAAATATTATATGTAACCTGGGGCCATATCTGTAAAGCTCTTTAGGAAAATCCTAACTTAAGTAATACTTAAGTGAACTTTTCAACTAAGATGTTCATTGTTAAAACCAATATTGTTTAACTTTAAAAGTGGATACAATAGGAAGCTGGTGTTGATGATTTACCGGAATAAACTATTTAAGACAAATAGACGTTAAATAATCCAGTCACAGAGTTAAGGTTTTCTATGATTTGAAGAAATTTCATTACGTTTTTACAAATGAGTTTTCTTGATATCAAATCATGTTGAATATTTGCTCAGACACCCAGAGTTTTTGCTCAGACACACAGAATTCAGATTACCGAAATAAACGTATTTTACTTTTACTAAACTAAGAGAAAAACCAAAGCATAGCTCACCAAAGCAGTATGCTGACCGTTGAGACGTATATTGAAGAAAGTACTGTACGCCAGTGATACACTTCCTGACTTTAATACTGAACGTGTATTCACACACGTTGAACCGTGTACGCATGCATGCTACCAGATCCAAAGGGCTTCCATTGGCAGGAATTTCTTTATAGTCAGGACGTGTCCCTTGGAATTGGAAAAAAATCTTAATACTAAGGATGTTAATAATGGTTTCTCTCTCGCTGATGTTTCCAAGGTTTTATTATAAAATATTATAACACGACATTCGCGAATTTTTCTAAAGACAAAGAGCACAATTATCGTTGTTAAACTACCCAATAAACAACGCAAAAAGAATTTCCGATACTGAGCGGAGCATAGTAAAAAGTAGTTCCAATTACATTTGCAAACATATATGTCAGCTCATGTTAGAAAACTATATTCGCAGTATAGTTGTTTATCGGCCAATAAACAACTCGTTGTCGTGTTGATGCGTGGCTATTAAACAACTCGGGCTAACGCCCTCGTGGTTTTATTCCTACGCAGCAGAACTCCATATATTTGTTTATTGACCGATAAACAACGATAAATAAAACATTATTTCTTAATTTTACCGTGTAGTATATGATCTACTGCATTTGTTTATCACTAGTATTTTAAATTGTTCCTAAAAGGCTAAGAGGTATGTTAAGTATTTGACATTGATATGGAATCAGTAGTGCTGTATGTTTATTTGTTATTTTTATTTTATATTATATTTGTTGACATATTATTGGTATACCATTGCCTCAAAATTAACTAACACATTAAAACCAGTGACCACATTCGTCCTTAAAAAAAAAACAAGCGCAAGCGATTATCCATTTACTTTGACATGAAACATAATGCATATACAAAGCCTTTACAGCTGAAAACGAAAAACGTTTATTTCTTGTAAAATTCAAATAGGCTGTTTGGCACGTATAAAATGCTACACGAATTGAAGTATTGCATGTTTGAATTTACTTTATGACAGATGTTTACCACGATTTCATTCAAAACCCATTGTAATAGTGACTATTGGATACTGTTAACAATGAATGCGTTTGTGTATTTCTTCCTGTAGCAAAACTGCATCATACAACAATCAAAAACATACACTACCGACAAAAGACCATAGTTTTTAAGCTTGCAATATGCGCTGTATACGTAAAATAGGAATGCAATGCTTCAATAAAACTCGAACATGGTTTCTGGTATGAAAATAGGTTCTCATATTAGTTCAAGAACATGTATTTATACTTATGATTAACAATAAAAATATTCCCATAGTTTGTATTTTTTCGAACATATTTAAAAAAAATAAAACATACATGCTATGATTTACTTACCGTTAATATAAATTGGTTCGTATGTACCACAGGACCGTAACTCCGGCATTGTGCTGGAGTCTGGCATCTGGTATTGTTCACCATTGTGCCAGACGTCATACCATGTGTTGGATATAAAGAAGTCGTGCAGTGTGCTCCGTGATCCGTCTACATATACGTTTCTTGCACGAAGCTGTAGATTTGTCAAAGAAGTTGTGTCGTTGCATCCTTATGCATAAATAGTGAAAGAACCCATTATATAAATTGTATTCATAAAATATACAAATACAACAACAACAACAACAGCTACTATTACTACAACTACTACTACTACTTACTACTACCACCACTTCTTCTTCTTCTTCTATTATTGTTATTATTATTATTTGTATTATTTGTTTTATTATTTTTATTTTTTTTACATTATTAATATTTATTTATTTATTATTATTATTGGAAGTATTGCTAGTAGTATTACCCGTAGTATTTTTAGTATCAATATTATTGAATTGTAAACTTACCGTAAACAATAAATCCGCCGAAGATAAACACTGCACTTGATAAATACAAGTAAATCATGATGCTCGTCATTTTAGATATAAACGCCTTCAATATTTAACAGTTAACTTCCAACGCAATAGCAATTTAATACATGTAAATGAGTATATTGTTACACAATAGTGACACATTATCATTGCACACCATCAGCACGGACGTTTGTTAGTTCAAAAGAATAACTACAGTGTATGTCGTTGTTCAACTATTGTTACAACATTGCTGATATGCCGGGATAAAGGCGATCCGTTTAGTATAATAGACTGCTTGATTTTAAAACAGTAAGACTATTATTGAGAATTGGCAAAGTATACTTAAATTAAACCCCAAATACGGACAACGTGACATAGTCTGATATAGGATGAATTTCCAGCTGGGTATTGGATATAATCTTTTATGTGTGGTATAATTGTTCAAGAGATCAACATTTGAATTTGATATACGATTTTTTGTTTGGGTAATGTTAAGATGTTTCTGGAATAGCCTCTCTTTCAATTTGCAATCAGGTCACAAGGGTTCTCGTGATACACACTTTGTATAGCTATTCCATATTCGCAGATGCAATGTTTGCAATTGGCACTAACTTGATTGTGACTAATCTGGAAGTTAATGATATTTATCCTAATTTGCAGTTTTGACCAATAAGAATGCGTAACAAAAGACAAATGAAATATCAATTTAATAGCCTCTTTGTGGAGGATAATGTAATTTATCTTTTGGTGGAGGATAATGTGATCATTTATCTTTTGCTACAATGATAATGGCTAGCACCTGTATAGGAAGATAATGTAGATAAATCACGATATTGAACGATACAACGTAGTCTGCTTGACGTATGCAATGAGAAATTTAAATGAGGTAAAGCATTGTCAAAAGTCGACGTTAGTAAAAAGTAAAGGCAAATAAAACAGAAGCAAGCTATTACTCATTGGACATAAGGAACATATTTAATTCATTAATAAACAAAAATGTGTTTCTGTTTTCCCATAGTACACAGTTTTTTCCGGTTTAAGCTAATCCGTTTCACACGTCGTATCGGAGAATTGAGATATATCACGAACATCACAAATGAAATAAGTCTAAACAAAGATGAACGATACGACGATGATGCAAACAGTAACGTAAAACTACTACTGACAATCCGAACAGTATCATAGGATTTCATAATATCAGGCAGTGTATGACATGATAATATGTTAATGTGTTCCTCGAAACGATTCATCCACGATCCATACTACATGCTGTAAGCGGGATGAAAATGTGAAATAAAGAGTTTCTGTCGACAAATTATCATGTTGCTATGTACTGTGAGCACTGAGTATTTACCGTAACTATAGTACGTTTTAAGCGCTCTTTTACTATGTTCCGAGTGCGATACCTTATATATATATTATACTCGGTTGAGGTCTGAAACAGATCACCCCACTGAGGGCCCTATGACAATATAGCGACCAGCGAAGCCCCAAACTGAATGTGGACCGAAACCGAAGTTTGTGGCTACCTGGCTGGTCACTATAATGTCATTGGGCCCGAAGTGGGGTTTTCTATTTCTTATATTATACCGAACTTCTTAATCCTGTGAATTATCCTGTATGTATGCTTTGATTCTTATCAATAACGCTGACGTCATTCGTTAATGTTTTAACCCTAGCCGTTCACATACTGAAAAAATACTGACCGGTCCACAAATTTTTGAGTGTCTCAATTCAATTTTACGGACCGAAACCGGTCATATCGATAAAGAAGGACATATTTGTTTGAGGTACAATACAATGCAATATCGACGTTCATACACAAACATTGACGTTTACAATTTTTAAAGCAACATTGCCGTTTGATTTATACGTCTGACACTGACAACTGGCACTGTTATATGCAATACATCTCAGGTCTACCGACGGTAATACTGTGGTCGACTAGCTTATTTACAATACGGTGCATTGTGTACTGATATGAACGTAAAGCAAGTGATTTTCAATATATAACAAACATAACTGGAGTATTCATAATTTCATTTACTCGAGTGTTAATTGTGTGTCTGATTTGTGTTTTCCAAAGTGTATACTTGTTGTGTAGACCATTGATGTTTTGTGTGTCGTTGAGATGCAATTGAACTATCAATAGAATTTTTGAACCGCTTGAGAACGTGTCCAAAAATATTTCATGAACAGTCATCATGTGAAAATATATATGTTAACCGCAAATGACATCTTTTCAAAAATAAGACAAACATTTGCAGTTGTAAACATTGCTAAAGAAATCATCGTGTTCGATAATATAATGCTTTCGTAATGAATATTTAATCGTTGATATGTTTAAGATACCAATAAATATGTTTCACGTCAAGTCATATCAGACAGCATAGTGTAGCAATTAATACGTCTAGCTAATACTGATATTTAAATTAATTGTATTTGACTGAAATTTAATCCAAAATACCTGCCGAAATGGCATTGTTAAATGTTACATTAGTAATGTGCTTATTCTTCTGTGGTATTACAAGTTTAAAATATTCAGATAACAAATCAATGTATCATTATAATACAAACACGGAAAAATGTTATCAATAGATAAGTCCGATACTGCAATCGGCTAAACAAAAATATTCAAATACCAGTAATAAGATCCAGAAATTCAATAACTACACATTGTTGATTGTATATCATCAAATAAGTTGTGCATACTGTGTTTTGCATATTGTTGCATTAACAATAAGACATGTATTATTATTATACCTCACTCGTTTTTTCTCTATATAATGCATATAGACTGCAGCGGGCAACAATTTGATATGTCGCCCGGCAATGTCGCTTGCTAGCGCTATGTCGCCCGGTTCGCAAATATTACGGGATTGTTACGGTATAATAAAATAAATATTGACTTCCTTGAGGGTGACAGTGCGTCTCGTCGGCTAAAGCCTCGGTCGACAGTGTTGCCTCGGGTCGACTAGACGCACTGTCACCCTCAAGGAAGTCAATATTCATATAATGTCACCCGGCAATGTCGCCCGCTACCGCTATGTCGCCGATACGCAAATGATACGGGATTTAGCTTAATTTAAAATCTGTGTCATGTAGAGGTTTGATTGTTTGTATTTATGTAGATTTTGTTCGGTATAATAAAATAAATATTGACTTCCTCGAGGGTGACAGTGCGTCTCGTCAACCCTCGACAAACACTGTCGACCTCGGCTAAAGCCTCGGTCGACAGTGTTGCCTCGGGTTGACAAGACGCACTGTCAATCTCAAAGAAGTAAACATTTATGCATTATACCTCACGTGACAAGCCCATGTTAAGTTTCCATATATATAGAGTTAAGAGTTTATTTCAACATACATTAGGCTTTAAAGCCCATGAGTACACATATATTACAACACAATATAGTCAAACGTGGTCAATGACGTAGAGGCATATAAATAACTGTTTTATGCAATACCAATTTTAACATTTATATAGTATGAATAACAAAACGTAAATCGTATTAAGTGTTTAACATGCTAGTACAACAAATTCGTGTATATTTAGTTATAATGCTATGAAAACTAACATTGTAAACTGAGACATACAATAGTTATATGGAGAGAAACTATTGATAATATAATTCTGTTCTCAGTTTAAAAGCATTAAAAAATAAATGTGGCAAGGTTTCTAATTGTCTTTTGATTGGCAGTCTGTAAAAGTTCAATAAATTTTATAATATTTATATGCTTCCAATAATATGTATTTATATACTGTTTTCTTAAAGTGTTAAATACTGGGCATTCGAGTAAAAAATGAAACTCGTCTTCCAGAACATTACAATGTTGACATTTTGTATTTTGATATAGTGTCTTTTCAGGCTTGTGCCATCTCCCTGTTTCTACTTCAAGTCTGTGAGCAGATACTCTAAAACGAGTTAACTCGATTCTAAATTTTGATAAAGTTACTACATTTAGGTAGGGCTGAAATTTAAAGCTTCCATACAGGCTATAACTTCTACCCCTGGTCGATCGTTGTAAATCAGTTGACCAGTTTTGAACAAAAACATCAGATATTCGTTGTTTAGCAATAGATATAAAACTATTCACATCTCCCACTCACTGCAAAAAAACCATACTTCACCAAAACCCAGTGTATCCAGTACATGTTTAACAGATTTAACCCAAGACTGTTTTTCTGGATATACATCAAGATCATGTAATGACATATTCTAAACTATTTTAATATATTTAACATCATCAGATTGTAATACTTTTAACCAATATTTTAAAACACAAACAATGCGTTTATTTATTAGGGGTTTACGCCCAAGTTCACCGTATAAGAAATTATTTTGAGTTTGCAACCGGACATCTAACACTTGCTAACAATAACGTACGTGTATCCTTTCAATTTGAATGCTATTATTTAAACCCCATACTTCACTTTCATAATTTAGAATTGGTTCAATAAGCTTATCCAATAAATCGAGACTGTGACTAACTGATATGTTTGGAAATTTTACTAAGTTTGATTTTAACATATATATTGCTTTAGGAGCCTGTCCTGAGAGCGCGTCATATGTTGCTGAAAATGAACCCCCAGTTGTAAAAACTATACCTAGATATGTACATTTATTAACAATTCCATATCAATATATCCCATGCGACCGTCTAATGTCAGCCTCGCGCGGAGCAAAATTTGAACAACGGCTTTTGCCTCGGCTAACATTACCACTCTCAGGTTGACATTACGTTGTATCACCCTCTATGGTGTGTGGTATACTTTATTGTACTATATGATTTCATGTCAAATAGAAACATGGTTTTAATAGTGCGATTGACCATTCATTAGTGTGTTGTATAAAAAATCCCTCGTGGAACAATGTCAGAATTCAGAAATGAGTGAACTTTAATATATTTATATTATCCGTAACAAGCGCGATATGAAAGAGACAATTTTATAATTTTGTGAATATTTCATATTTTATCACAGAATATTTTTATGTGCATCTGACAATTTTTGAGATTGTTTACCAGTTCATAAAAAACGATTTTATGTATATAATTATTAAATTGCACCAATGAAATAAATACGATAATTTTATATTCATGTAGTTATTGCATCCAAATTAATTCCTAAGTATAGTCCCTGTAATAGCCTAAAATGCAATATTAAGTGCAGAGAAAGTCTTAAATGTCCCCCCGTCGCCGCCAAAATGTTGAAAAGTTGCCGACGCCCATGAAAAGTGTTTTGGCTAATATTATTTATTCTATATACAGGCATAGTATACTGTTACACATTTCTATATACATATTTAACACAAATAATAATCTGCAATGACGCAAATGACTGTGTTAGTAAGGTAATTCAAGTGTTCGAATCGCATGATTACTTTTTTACTTTGCCGGCTACGAAACACTAATATTCGATACCTCGAAAATTATTTACTACATCTGCTATTTTGACACTTTACGAATTAGTGGACATGTTTACTGTCATGTATAGTATTCCAGTTGCATTAACTAGTTTGAATAGAAACCCAAAATAATGTTTATATAACATAAACTGTTTTGTAAACACAGGGTTGTCTTGATTCCTAATTTTCCTCATTATGTTTGAATACATTGGCCAACACCGCATAGTGTTCGACAGCGACAGAGACAGGAAAATCCAGATTGCATTTTTATAAAGACAACTCTCATACAAATATATATGCCGATATTTCAAAGAAGTTCAACTCATTCAACATTGTAGTTGTTTTAACTATGTGTTGCAATTATATAAGCAAAACATGTAGAAGACAACATACACCATATAATTGCGGAAGGTTCAGGTTACAAGAAAATGTACTCTACGCTTTATTTCTTATATATATTTTATTAAATAAATGGGTTTGCTCCCTTCAGGTCATGCTAGCTGAAGTAAATTGGTTTATTTAAAAGTTGTCAGATAACAAACAACATATTTTGCAGAAATATCAGTGTGTGAGCTGTAAGCTGTAACCAACATCTTACTCCTACTAAATCCATTTCAAAGGTTAAATGTTTCTGTCGTACATCTGTATTCTGTATCAATATTACCTGCGCCTGTCTGTAGATACCAGAAATTCACACACACAAACACCCTAGTATTCCGGAGTAGGCTGTACCTTTGTCTTATACCCCCGTCACACTAGACTGGCGTTCGTACTGCGTTCTTACGGCGAGCCAGGAAGCTGTAGGTTCTCCATAGACGCCACGGGATCGTGGTGGGGACTTAGGAAGACGCCTTGGGAACCCCAAGGACGCCTTAGGTCGCAGACCGACGGCGACTACTTTAGACATGTTCAACATAAACGCCGAGGTTCGGCGTCCTTTCGGCGCAATTGCTTAAACGCCATAGGATCGCCCAGAGGACGCACTAGATGCAGAAGCAACGCGATAGGAACGTGAAGAACGCCCGAGGGACGTAGTATCGACGCACAAGAGTCGCCTTAGAAACGTAGAAAAGTGTCTCATAGACCGCTCAGGGACACTATGCCGACGCTAATGTGTTCTTAGTGCTCTCTATGAGGTTTTAATTACGACCTGTCGCGTTCGTAATACCGTGTCAGCGCGTTGATATCGAACGTATTGTTTATGGTCTGCGACCATTCGACATCCACCATGCGTCATTCCAACGTTAATAGCAGTTTGGGGGTTCCTTCTACGATGCTGGCGTTTATTTAAATTTTGCACTGCCATCCTAGCGCGCCCCTAGACCGACCTTGGTTGTGCTGGCGATCAACTTTAAAACCCAGTATTTCAGTTAACTATCATTAGTGCATCTCTCAAAATCATCTGGACTGTATATTCGACATCGTCAAAGAGGAATTGGATAACTTACTGCTGGTATAATACATGATTCTTTGTCCAGCAGCAGCGGTAAATGACAAATAGCTATAAGCCTGATTAGAAGAAGACAGACAAATGCAAGACGAAGCAGATTCTGGGTTAGGCCATGACTCTCTGAAGTCTGCAGAGAGCAGTTCGGCCACTTATACATTGTCATTCGTAATAACAAAATCTTCCAAGCAATCGTAGACGACTACAAAGATGAGATGATGAAGGGCCTTGGCACGTCTGAAGAATGGATTCCAGTGGTGAAAAACTCGAGTTGCTCTGCCCAGGGCCCCTCGTCTTCGGTGTCACGTTGTGGAAACTGCCATTGGGGTAAAATGCAAATCTTAACACTACAAGTAGACTCACGAATGAAAAACTGCAGTGTTTTATACAAGTAGCGCGGACGCTGTATGGTCGCAGTGCAGTTACCGTGAGAACGCCATGATCGCAGTAGAGTCGTCGAAAACACGCCAAGAACGTAGTGTGTTCACCGTGTGGACGCACTGTAAACACAATAAAAACGCAAAGGGCGAGGTAAGGTCGTGGTGGGGACGCAGACAACAGGACGCCGGTGTGACGCCGGTGTGACGGATAGCATTTGGAATATAACCTAGAAACCACCGGCGTTTTCCAAATTTGATTGTTTGGGTCGCAATGAGGACGCCTGTCCGGTGTTACGGGGATTATAAGACCGTGGTGCATATGGCACGTTCCATTAACATCAATAAAGTTGCCTTTTCTCATTTGGATTAAATGTTTTGCTTTCTTTTGGTAGCTGTTTAAAGTATTTATGTTCAAATGATCATGAGATTAAAACAATTCTGGCTAAAAATATATTTGAAAGAATTATGTGTCTAAAAATATAATATGACCATCGTAAACCCGGAAATTACTTAAAATTGCTATCTCAAGGATCACTTTCAAATCATGTAGTGCTGTTCGGTTTATATGCTCTTACTTCATTTTAGAATACCTAGTGCAATTAAAGAAGAATTACTGTAGTAATTGGTTCTTCTTAAACTGTTGGTATTGCTAAAATTATATTTTCAAATTTTAAAATAGTATATACTAACGGTGCAAAAGTAAAATATGCTCTATTTTTGGTTTAAATAATAATGATGAGAATGTATAAGTATTTGACTTTATTCGTTTACATGTTTCTACAGGCGATGTAAATAAAATATAGTAAAATCAAAAATAAATCAAAAATTAAAAAAAAATCAAGTTTTATTTGCACTATTCCACTTGGACAAAACGGGCCTCCAACACAAAATGGTATTTCCTGAAATAATAAACATGTGAAACAAACGGTGAGAGAAACTATAAAGTAGAAGCAGCAGCAGACGCAGCAGAAGAAGAAGTAATTGTAGTCGTCGTTGACGTCGTCGTCGTCGTCGTCGTCGTCGTAGTAGTAGTAGTAGTAGTAGTAGTAGTAGTAGTAGTAGTAGTAGTAGTAATAGTGGTAGTAGTAGTAGTAGTAGTAGTAGTAGTAGTAGTAGTAGTAGTAGTAGTAGTAGTTGTAGTAGTAGTAGTAGTATTAGTAGTAGTAGTAAGAAGTAGCAGTAGTAGTAGAAGAAGTAGTAGTAACAGTGGTGGTAATAGTAGCAGTAGTAGAAGTAGAAGTAGAAGTAGGAGAAGAAGTAGTAGTAATAGTAGTAGTAGTAGTAGTAGTAGTAGTAGTAGTAGTAGTAGTAGTAGTAGTAGAAGTAGTAGTAGAAGTAGCAGTAGTAGTAGTAGTAGTAGTAGTAGTAGTAGTGGCAGTAGTAGTAGAAGAAGTAGTAGTAGTAGTAGTAGTAGCAGCAGCAGCATTAGTAGTAGTAGTAGTAGTAGTAGTAGTAGTAGTAGTAGTAGTAGTAGTAGTAGTAGTAGTAGTAGTAGTAGTAGTGGCAGTAGTAGTAGAAGAAGTAGTAGTAGTAGTAGTAGTAATAGTAGTAGAAGTAGTAGTAGTAGTAGTAGTAGTAGTAGTAGTAGTAGTAGTAGTAGTAGTAGTAGTAGTAGTAGTAGTAATAGAAATACAAGTTGTAGTAATAGAAATAGAAGTAGTAGTAGTAGTAGTAGTAGTAGTAGTACTAGTAGTAGTAGTAGTAGTAGTAGTAGTAGTAGTAGTAGTAGTAGCAGTAGTAGTAGTAGTAGTAGTAGTAGTAGTAGTAGTTGTAGTAGTAGTAGTAGTAGGAGTAGTAGTAGTAGTTATAGTAGTAGTAGTAGTAGTAGTAGTAGTAGTAGTAGTAGTAGTAGTAACAGTAGTAGTAGTAGTAGTAGTAGTAGCAGTAGTAGTAGCAGCAGTAGTTACTGTCATTTGTAGGAAATTAAACTTTTTTTCAAATTTGGACGTTTTATAATATTTCTCAATGATCTATATGAAAATTGGATTTTAGTATATTGGAAAGCCTGACTCATAAAATAAATTATTAAAGTAAATAACGTCGATAATGTAAGTAAATCATAATTATATTTATAATACGAATTAAAGATATTTGCAACAGGTGTAAAATTCTTGTTAAAGCAAAATTG